>JACDJE010000049.1:401725-413131 GCA_016647715.1 Pavo muticus
AAAAAAAAAAAAAAAAAAAAAGAAGAAGAAGAAGAAAAATGCAAACCACAATCATTTCAAACCCGGTGTGGAAAGGTTTTGGACTAACTTGAAATTATATTGCTTTCGAAGTTGTAACAGATATGGTCTTAACAAGCAATTTTCTTAATAAAAAATAAAAGCTTGATCTGTAGGATTCCACGAAAAGTGGTCAATACGTCTTTTTACTTCAGTGAGCATTTAATTGGGCCCTTCTTGAGCAACCTTAACACTCTCAGCTACTTTAGCCAAAATAAAACATTTCTGAGAATGCAAAAGAGTTGTAAAATTTTAAATTATTGTCAGATCATCAGTTGTAAAAGCAGGTATTTTAGAAATCTCGTTGTTCAGCATTAGTCATCATCCCAGAATCCTAACTGAGTCTGTTGCTTTCAGGTTGATTTACAAGGCAATAATGTATGTATTGCCGTAAACCCCAACATTTAGGAGAAAAAAAAAATGACTTTGCTTTGCTAAACTGTGACCTACATTACTACAACACGGAAGTTCTTAGTCAAAACCCAGCTGAACTCAAAGCTAACCTGTCTTGTACAGGAAATTGTTCTGCGATTTTAACCAGAATATGTCTTTTTGTGCAAAACCTGAACAGCTGACACATTTTGTACCTTTGCAATTCCATTATTAAAATTGCCAGATGGAGACCAGTTAAAGTGATTTTTTTATTTTGTTACTTTGATATTTTTATACTTCTGCTTTTAAAGTAACCAGGTGGGGGTTAGCTAAATCCACTGAGCCACTTGTTTATCCAAATGGGCTGTAGAGACAAGTATTTAAACCTATATATACTAAGTTTGCTTGAATTGCTACCGCACTGGAACAGGCAGAGGACAGATAACGTATCCTTTTTGTTAATAGGGCATCATCTTTACAGAGCTAATCAATAAACTAATTAAGATTTGGAGTTGTACCATTGCCCAACTTCATTATGAAACTTTTACGCTCTGTCAACATTTCTTCCACATTTCCTATATTTCTGCCAACTTAACTGAAACTTGTCTCTATCAAGACACATATTTGGACTTTTCTGTCTTGATATTTCGAGCAGCAGGAACCCAGTCCACATGTCAACTCAACATGTGTTTGAAGAAAATCTAGTTATATGTGACACCTCAAATTCTGTGATTTTGATAAATACATTTTTAAAACACTCATTTAATCTAAAGATGATTTTCCTAGTATATGTATTCCCTTTATTTTAAAACTCACAGACTTAAAAAATTTCCTGACTTCATTCCAGAAGTAATTAAAATATTTTGTATTTCTATAGCAATTTTCCTGCCATTAAGTTTTGAATATTGAGAGATTCTCAAATTGCTTGTATGGGCGACTTCATTTTGCAGTAGTAAAAGTGGATGCAGTCACTTTCTGCAACAGCTCAGGAGAAAGAACCAGTTGATGATGGTTTTCACATTCCATTGAAACTTCCACAAAATATACATTTGATAAAGCCTGAGCCCCAAAAATTAGCAGAGCTGGTCTCCTTAAATACGCGTCATGATTTTGATGAATAAAAAGTCCTTTATTTAAGTTCATCTACTAGGAGCAAATGGATATAGAAAGTATATACCAAAAAAATCAGTAATTTGTTTTTAAACTCTGTGAAAGTATTTTTTCTTTTAAAAAGAGAGTACTTTGAAGTTTTAGCCATCAGTTTTTACCTTAACTGTGTCAACTACTATAAATATTTCCTAAACAGTGTCCATAGGCAATATCATAATATAAGATGGGGGAAACATGCTGTTTCTTGGGGTAATAGGTATAGTAACACTAGCAGAAATGTTAGACCATTTTTTGCCTTCTAATAGCATTTTTAGTGTGAGAAAGATTCATACTTTTTCTGAATAAATAGTATAATTATATACAACAATTACAAGTTTCTCTCCATTGTATGCTTTATTGTTGGGTGATTCAAAACTGCAAAAATGGTGAAATGGTTACAGGAAAAAAATACTTATACTAGGTAATGAGGCTAATGGAAAGTGATAGCTGGAGGGAGACTGTAAAAGTTGGAAAATTTCTAACCTAATATTAGAGGAACAAATGTTAATTTTGACTGTTTTGCAGTAATCTGTGCAAAGGAAGACTTGCATAGTGAGAGAAATCTGATCAATGAAGAAATTGTCTTGAGATTTTCACTCAAATTCACATACTCTGCAAATCTACATTTCCCAGTCCCATATTATCCTGTTTGTTCAGTTGCCACTCCAATGAATTTCCATTTTAAATTTAACTTCTAAACCTTCTGTGAATATTGTAAGGTAAAGTGACAATAGAAGAGCAGCACTCTGGATTCTTGTATCAGTTACTAACCAGAGCACTGTAAAATTTTGGTGTGGCAATGGCTCCAAAGCATTCTGACAGATTTGATTTACTGTTAACCTCTCTGAAATGTCACCTTTTTCGTAATGTCATCTACTTTATAACATCGCCCTTTAATTTAGTCTTCTTTCTTGTGTGGAGACTAGAAATAAGGGTTAATCATTTCAAATGCTCATTGATATAAAACCAGCTGATAGCTGTTGATGAGTGTGTTCTAGGAAGGACTGTAGAGCAAGTTGTTTTGCTTTGTTTTGTGCTAAGCATCATGGCAGTCCAATCTTCTCTGCAGGCCTCTGCTCCCACAGAGCTATCCAGATGGTCTGGCTCTGTCCCTCTTCCCTTTCATCTGAGGTGGGAAGGTGGTGGGGGAAAGTTTGTGTCTGGTTTAAATGACTCATCCCCTCAGATCCCCAGGCCTCAGCTGTTGTACAATCCTCAGAAGAATGCAACATGTGCCTTACACAACTGTTTTTTTTCTATAATCCTATCACCACCTCTTGCTCCTTGATCATGGGAAGGATGCAGGGGAGCAGATGTTGCCCCCCTGTTAGCTCTACTTCGGAAGACAAGCTGGACAGTGAAAAGCAGAGCACACTGGGAGGGCATTAGCTGGCTACAGCAAAAGTATAGCAGATACATGAGTGATTTTTGCTGGAAAAAATCCAGTTTTCTACATTTGTGGAAGTCACAAACTAACTGAATGGGAGGTCAATCTCACCCCATTTTCCAATACCATACCTGTGCTCCAGGCAGTCTAAAAGCTATCTGTGCTTAGCACAGCCTGACCCTTAATTGATTTCCCATACAGTATAATACCAATTTTCAATCAAATTAATAGCTGGAAGAGCCAAGAAAGCTTCTTTGTTGGGGAACTATAAAGGTCACGGCAGTCAAAAATTAAAATTAGTGATTAACATTCAAAAGAGGGGAGATTTAGTTTGGACATAAGGAAGAAGTTTTTTACAATAATGGCAGTGAGGCACTGGAACAGGTTGCCCCGAGAGGTAGTGGATGCTCTGTCCCTGGAGACATTCAGGGCCAGTTTGGATGGGGCTATGAGCACCTGATCTAGCACCTGTAAGTGTCCGTGTTCATTGCAGGGGAGTTGGATCTAAGGATCCTTTCCAACTCAATTGGATCTATGATTCTGTGAAAATTGAACTTGTGTAGCAATAATAAGTAATAATAAGTACAATGTCTTATTGCTCACATGTGAGCGTCAGCCTTGTGTATTAAAGTCAAAGAGAACTGGGAATTTAGGTAGCACACTGATACATTTATCTTGCTGTAAAACTGATTATTTGAATAATCTCCACTACTAACGAAATTTGAAAGTGTGGACTGGGCAAAAATAAATAAATAAATTGAATGAAGAGTATTTTATGATCATAGGTTGACTTAGGTAGGTGGTCTCAGGAGATTTCTAGTCAAATCTTCTCAAAGTCAGGTCAGCCATGAGGTCACACACAGGTTGCTCAAAGGGAAGAGATTGCAAAATCAGTCTATGTAAAGCATAATATATATTTTCTAGAGAGAAAATGCTTGAAATTGGCATTATTTGTGGTGCTAATGTGTGGATGGAAAAGGAGATATACAGGGACTCAGTGCAGTGGAGTTCTGTGTATACTCATAGGATCATGGACCATAGGACAGTCGGAGAGACATTGCTCTGTACTAAAACCGCTCTCTGCATCTGTGTTAGTGAGACTGAAGGTACAGATCAGTTAGTGATATCAACTAAATGCTATAAAGGCAGCTCCACTTGACTATTTCAAACACACACCAAACCTCAGAACCAGAGGTGTTATTCCATAAGCACCAGTCAGTAATGCATGGAGAGGAAATGCCATATGATGGGAGACTTCAGTTGCTGAGACATAGCTGCTATATCCATGCAGCTGGCTGCAAAATATGATGATTTGTTTGTTTGTTGTTTTTTTTTTAATAATTTCAAATATAAATGATATTGTGCTTAATGCAAACAAAGTCTGTTCTGGATTTCATTATGTTAGGTAAAGATGAACTTATCACTAGACTAGAAGTTATTTGTTGCCTAAGGATGAATGATCATGACATGATTACATTCAATGCTGCAAACTGAGTGCACATCCCTGCTAGTCATGCACATACTGGTACTTTAAAAGAGATAATTTTCCAAAAGATAAAAGTCATGAATTAAACTGATTGGAAAATAGGAAGTTCTTTATTTGTCATTTAATAGATTATCATAAATCTATTGTTAGGAAAGAGGACAACTTTGGCTAAAAGTTCATGTCATCTCAGCAGTATGGACAGCAATTACAGATATGTAGAGATATGGCAATATTGAAAAAAAAAAGATGATGAAACGTTATGAAATATATAAAATTGTTATAGAGAAGTCAAAGGCATAGTTGAAGGCTGGGAGTGCCTGTCAGAACTCCAAACATGTGGAAGAAGCTGAAGGTGTACCATGAGAAAACATCAGCGCTCAGGGGAATGTGAACAGTGAACATTTAATGCCACACACTGGTATTGTTGCTGGTAAGGCAGTAACAGCTTTTGGCTCTGGGACAGACCATTTACTTGAAAGTGGTTCTTATATCGCTCTTTAATTTGGGAATTCCTGCCTTTAGGAACCTTTTTCTTGTGTTATTGAAATTGACATAATTTCTAAAAATCCAATGTATTTTTCATTCACTAGGTTATTTTCTTAATTATATTTGCTGGAGATAGATTCAATTGCAATTTTGTTCACCTTCAATTTATGTTCTTATTTCTAATGCCTTTGGCAGTCTTTCAAACAGTGTCCATACACACTGAATTTCATCTCTCAACACCAGATAACTTCCAATAAATCCATAGGCGTAGAGGCGAGAGCACCTTGTCTTTTTTCCACCACTGAGGAGAGCTCCAGAATAAATCATAGAGTCATAGAACCATTTGAATTGGAAGAGACCCTTAAAGATCACCTAGTCCAACCCACCTGCAATGAACAGGGACACCCACAGCTAGATCAAGTTGCTCAGAGCCCTGTCCAGCCTGACCTTGAGTGTCTCCTGAGATGGGGCATCCACCACCTCTCTGGGCAACCTGTTCCAGTGCCTTGCCACCTTTAGCGTAAAACACTTCTTTAGATGCAGCCTAAGTTATGGCTGGCTTTCTGGGCTGCAAGGGAACATTGCAGGCTTGTGTCCAGCTTGCCATCAACCAGTGCCCCCAAGTCTTTTTCAACAGGGCTGTTTTCCATCCTTACAACCCCAAGCTTGTACTGATAGCGGGAGTTGCCATGATCCAGGTGTAAGACCTTGCACTTGGATTTATTCAACTTCTTGCCATTCACCTGGTCCCCTTGCTCAAGCCTGTCTAGGTCTCTCTGAATGGCATCCTGTCCCTCAGGCATGTCAATCACACCACACAGTTTGGTGTCATCTGCAAACTTGCTGAGGGTATAGCCAATCCCACTATCAATGTCATTGATGAAAATGTAAAAGAGGACCTGTCTCAGTGTTGATTCCCGAGGGACATCACTTGTCACTGATGTCCATCTGGACATTGAGACATTGACCACCACTCTCTGGGTATGATTTCATAACCATTGAACAGTCCACCCATCAAATCCGTATCCTTTCAATTTGAAGAGAATGGTGTTATAGGGGACCATGTCAAAGGCCTGAAGTCCAGACAGATGATGTCAGTGGCTCTTCCCTTATCCACTGATGCAGTTACAGCATCATAAAAAGCAGACTGGCTGGTCAGGCAGGACTTGCCATTGGTGAAGCAATGCTGGTTGTCTCATATCACCTCTCTCTTTTCCATGTGCCTTAGCAAAGCTTACAGGAGGATCTGCTTCATTATCTTCTCTGGGACAGATGTGAGGCTGACAGTTCAGTACTTCCTGGGTCATCCTTTCTACCCATCTTAAAAATGGGTGTGACGCTGCCTTTTTTCCAGTCAACAGGGACTTCACCTGACTGCCATGCCTTTTCAAATATCATTCAGAGTGGCTTGGTGACTGTGTCAGCCAATTCCCTCGGGACTCTGGGATGCATCTCTTCAGGACCCATAGACTTATGAATGTTCAGGTTTCTTAGGTGGTTGCCTGATCGTATAGTAGGAGAGGCATCGCTCCCTAAGTTCCCACCTTTCAAACCATCCACTCAAGGGCTGTGTGTAGAGCAGATGCTAGTGAAGACTGAGGCAATATATTGCCAAGATCCTCAACACTTCCTTGATCTTTGTAGAGCTCTTCTTTCCACCAAATTCAATGGCTGATAAAGTTGCAGCTACTGTTTTTCCACTCCTGTGCCAGACTTTGAAGCAATTTTTAGAGCAGAAATTAAAGAATCTGGAGCCTGTTAAGGTTTAAGTGTTGCTTTTCCATTCCAGGTGTCCAAAAGCTGTCCTGCTGCCCAGGTCAAGGCAGCTTTATATGATAGCAGTTTTACTCAGACCTTAGTCTGAACTATGACAGACATATCAGTTCAGGTAGTTTCACTAAAATGTTTCTGACTTCTGATGGCTAGGGAGAGCAGCCAGGTGGGAGCTGGGAAGGAGGAATTTACATCAGCAAGAGTTGGCCAACTTTCAGTACATATGAGTGAGAATAAAAATGGCAGTGCTCTTCTGTGTTGGTCTCCTGAGTATGAAATACTGGTATAGCACAGTACTAGCTAGAGATAAATTTACTAATGGCAGTGCAGGAAAAATGGAAGTGTACAATAGGTTTTTCTAGGCCACAGGTGATAACAGAATCTAAACAATTTGAAATACAGTAAGATGATTAGCTCATATCACCTAAGGATGATCACATTTGTTTCCAACTTATTAAAAATGTGAATTATTATAAGGATCTCATAGTAATGGATCATTTTAAATGTGTAGACTAGGTCAATCAGCACTGAAAGAGAAATATTATTTACCAGACCATGATCGTGTTAATGTCATTTGGAATCAAAAATGATAGGTTGCCTATGCCCATGGGCTGCTCAATCTGTCTGAAGGGAAAACAGTAGAAAAGATATGGATCATTTGACTAAAAAGCTTTGACTAATGTAATTCATGAAAATCAGGAATTCGATCAAAAATACCCATTTTGTTTCATTATGACATTACAAGAGAAAAGTAAAAACACAGCTTTGGTACTCCTAGATTCTACATTTAGTGCTCCTAGGGAAGATTATGACTTTGTTTCCAATAAAGGACAATTTAATTGATTGAGTTCAAGGCAATTAACATCTCAAAGCAGGCCTCAGATGAAAGATAGTATTTGTGAAAATGTACTAGGCCCAGTTTTGTGATCAATAATGTCAACATGAAGCCTGAACCCACTACTGATGTCATAAAATACACATGAATTTTAGATGCAGTGTTTTTACTTTGAAAAGTAGGTTGTCTGGAAACAACCTTTGAGCAAGAAAAAAAAATCAAGTACTGAAGAAAATGTCTTTAAGTTGGCAATAAAAAATTCAGTCTGTTTGGAAAGATTTATGTTAGAAGTTAAAAATAAATTCTTTACTCGAAGGATGGTGAGCCATCACAGGATGGGAGGATCGAAGGACAGAACCAGCACAGGTTGCTGAGAGAAGCCATGGATGCCCCATCCCTGGAGGTGTTCAAGGCCAGGCTGGGTGAGGCCATGGGCAGCCCTGCCTATGGCAAAGGGTTGGAACTAGATGATCTTTAGAGTTCCTTTCAGCCCAAGCTATTCTATGTTTCTATGATTTCAGCTTTTCTATTTCATTTCTGGAGTCAAACAAATATTCAATTGGAGGCTAAAAAAAACAACATTTCCTAGCAAATTTAGGTCTGTTCATTGTTAGTTCTCTTTCTCTTTACTTTCCAATGGACTGGTATTCAAAAAAACCTGAAAGAAAAAAGGAAGGAAGGAAGGAAGGAAGGAAGGAAGGAAGGAAGGAAGGAAGGAAGGAAGGAAGGAAAATGATAGAAAGGAAAAAGGTTTTCAGTATCTGAAAGTAGACTGGAAAATGAGTAGGCACCTGCAAGAAGAAGATATGGAGTCTTCAAAGGCTATTTCAAACTACTGGATATGGACAAGGAATAATTAGCAAGACCTAGGATGTACTGTTCACAGAACAGCCACAAAAGATGGGAATATAAATCATTTGAACAAATTGTTATGAAAAACAGTATTATCTCCCCCTTCTGATCTCAAATGAAGACTGGTCATAATCCTGGCTGATATGGAACAGCCAAAACTGATTTGCAAGTCCTCTACAAGTTCTGGTCAGGTGGCAGAGCAGTGAAATCCAAGGAACTCTGCATGACGATCCACTGATATGTTCTGGCTTGACACAACAGGAACCTGTGAAGTGAAGAGAGTATCCCAAATACCCCATGAACTATGAGCAACCGATCCAATCCAGGCATGGAGGCTTCATCCAGTGCTCCTACAACTTCCAGAGGGAGTTCTGTTCTGCTGAAGCTACATCAACTGAACATCCAAATAAGAATACAAGAATATTTTCCTTTCTACTCTATGGATCAAACCATTCAAAAATGTAATTTTCAAGACATCCAGCGTCTAGAGGGCAGTGTAATGTTCTAGAAAGCTGCTTCTATTAATCTAACTCTTTTTGCAGTCTTTATTGGTTGGATTTTGTCAGATGAAGAAATGAATGTTTATGCCTGAGGTTTAGAAAGTAATAAAAATGTTTTATTTTCAACATGGGGACCAGTGCTTGTCTTTATTGGAATCACAGCCCAGGCCTTTTCTGGGAGAAAAATCACTACTTTTGTAGAAGAGATCAGCAAAAAGGAAAAATGTGACATGAGATTTTGAATATTTTTGAACAGAAGGAAAGAATCTGTTGTAAACAAACTGCATGTGTGAATACTAGCTGTGTATATAAATAATATAAGTAATTTGGGCTGCATTAGCTATTAATGCTTTGAAAGATATAAAATTTTCATGAAGATGAAGGAAGTAATGGATTAGCCAGCATGGGAATGAATGATCATTTATGTGACGCTTTATTTAAAAAGAGCAGTCCTCAGTCATCAGAAATAGAGAGGGAAAAAAAACAACATGGTACTGTTTTTTTCATATTTCCTTACATGATAAGAGGAAAGAATTGTATTTAATTAAGAAAAAAAAAAAAAAAAAGAAAATTTTCTGAATTAGGAATTAGGAAAATAATAATTTTTGTTAACCTTTTATATGGATAAATTGCATTTTAGACCTAAATTAAACTACAGCCCTCTACTGATGAAATAACACCATTAGGAAACTACCCTGTGCTGTTTTCACAGTCGAGCTTTTTTTCTAGGAAAAGCAGAAGTCCAAAAAATCTTGGATCTTGACCAGCATCAAACATAAACTCAGCTCATACTAATGCAGTTCATACACAGGCTAAAGGAATGCTCCTTCATGCCTTCACATGACATACGTATGTGATTGCTCAGGCATCTAAAACATTTTTTCTTTCCCTGCTTACGTGTCACCATCTTTAGGTCAATAGCAAAGCATGTTGACACTGGGGACCTTGTCTCTCTTTCTTTCTAAGTTTAATGAATAAAACCTCCATGTACAAGGTATGTGTTTGTGGCTGGTACTTTCAAAATTACATCTTAAACTGTAGTTTCGTAAAGATGAAGTTCTTCATGAAATTGAAGATTTATTTCA
This sequence comes from Pavo muticus, assembly GCA_016647715.1. Classification (NCBI taxonomy): domain Eukaryota; kingdom Metazoa; phylum Chordata; class Aves; order Galliformes; family Phasianidae; genus Pavo; species Pavo muticus. The sequence goes on from JACDJE010000049.1 coordinate 411,708, forward strand.
ACATTTTCTTAATTTCTTCATTATTTTCATTTGCTATTTTCCCCTTTATTTCCTTCTAGCACTTTGGAGCTTTGAAATTACTTTTATTTGTAAAGACTAGGATATAGGTGACCATTATTTAAAGCTTCAGGGGTTTCTAGCTTAGCTACAGCAACTCTTAAATTTTTGAAGTGGTAGAAGCCATCTGTCTCAACAGATCATGTTCTTTTACACTGAATGATGAACTAGTATTTCAGTTGATTTAGAATTTAAACAATCTTGGAAAGGAGGGAATTTCATAAAGCTGCCAATTTTTTTGTCTTCAAGTTCCTCGTGTTCTGCTCTGTGGATTGCTAGGGTGGTATCCGACCCTCCCAGATGGGAAAGTAGGACACACATTAAAAAATAGTTTTCTCAATGTCAAGAAGACTAAAAGGAATTAGCTAAATATCTCCATCTAGTCCCTTACCAATAACCATCCCGTTTTCTGAACTCCTGTAATGGATAGAATACCAGAGGTAAAAATTAGAAGTGGCTATTTAAAACACATGCAGATATGGGGAACTAACTGTCCTTTTTGTCTTTTGAAATCTTCTCCCAAACATTTTACAGTATGCATTCAGCATAATTAAATTACTCTGAGATTTATTCTTCAGCACTGCATGAGATGAAATTCAGACTGTATAAATGCAGCTGTGGTCCATGTGAAAACACAGCCTTCACAACAAAGCACTTATTAAGGTCATTACCTCAGTTTTTGTTTTCTGGACTGCATTAGGGAGGCAGCAGGAACAATAACCTTTTCATAAGGATTCATAAGGATCTCTTGGTGCTCACTGTATGACTTGACACCAAAAGAATGGAAATAAAAAGACAGCATCAGCTTTGGCATTTCAGCCTGCTGCAGCACTGGAAGGGTTAATGACTGCTATTTTCCTCCTTTCCAAATTTGACCCATGACTCCCCCGAATGGAATGAAAGGAGCAGATTGGGGTGTGCAAGTAGCTCTCTTTGAACATGTCTGGCAAGTACAAGAAGCTTTTCTTTCCTTTCATTCTTTCCTTTGGGTTAGGAAGGGCAGCCCCTGCCTTGGACTACAGAAGTGCTCTTGCTCTGCCAATGCTACAGAATGAAGAAACTCTCCTGCTAGCCAATAAAGGGAAATTTACCACAGGACAGAAATGTTTGGCTCATATGCCATTTAAAGTAAACTAAAAACACCTTCAAAAATTAGGATGATGGGAGTTTGTGGAAGGCTGTCTCTTCAAAGGGGCTGGAAAGCATTTCTCCCATAATAAAGCAAGCCATATAGCCATTTTCTGCTTGGTGAATAAGCACAAAACAGATCTTTGTTCATAAGACTTTTTATTGTAGCAGTTGTCATGAGCAAAACCTGAAAGTACTTGAAAATCCATTAAAATCACAATCTGTGTACTAAAAAAAAA
>JACDJE010000049.1:438175-725583 GCA_016647715.1 Pavo muticus
AAAAAAAAAAAAAAAAAAAAAAAGTTTTTAACTTGACTTTACAATCTCAAGGTGAGATCTGAAGAGCAGGAGTGAAGCAGAAAGTCTTACTGTAATGCTCTCCATGCAGATGACCCAAATTTCACAAGTCCTAGTGAACAGGTGGATGCAGCTTGGCTAGTGGAATTGGGAATATGTCCTTATGTGAAGCAGATGACTTCAAACTTCCATTTCCCACCATACTTATCAGCCCAACAGCTTGTAGATAGTTTGGCTTTTCAAGTATAAAAGTGCCTTCCATGCTTGGCAAGTCAGACCTGGAGGAGCAATTTCAGCCATGTTGTGTTGGCGTTATGAGTTTGCTGGGGAAAAAGGAGGTGGAAGGGAAAGGACCTGTGGTTACCTGTGAAATTAAATTGGTTATGTAGCTACAAGGTACAAAGCTGGGGAAGTGGGGAAGAAGACGCATGCAATGGCTCAAATTCAATCACTGGTATGGAACAACAACCTCAGAGAACTGTAGCATTGTGAATCCTCTTACTGATTTGACTTCTGGATTTCCATCTCAGCAAAACTAGTGATATGGTGAGGCTTCATCTGTTGTATTCTGTGTCAGAGCAGACTGGTTTAGTACATGGATCTTTAACACCAAACTACTTTTTAGAAAAGGAACAAAAAATGTTTTCACATGCTTTACTCCAAGGACCCAAACAATGTTGTCTCCACCCATTCCTCAAAAACAACTCTAATAGAGTCCCAAAAGTTTGGTTCTGGGACATAATGCTGGACTCCATCACCATGATGAAATACAAATAATGGAATTTTAGACATCAGTGGAGAACACAAATTCCCTAATAATTGCCAAAATATGCTTGTTTAAAAAAATAAAATAAAAAGAGGGTGTGTGAATTTTTTCATGCCTAAAGGCACATTTTAGAAATGGTTTTTCAGTTAACATATCTGAAAATACAAGATTGCACTGAAAGGAATGTTAGTGAGGGCCGCATAAGCCCCAAGTCATCACACAAATGAAAATGAATGGGAAGATGGTGGTTGTGACTAAGCTGTAATATATAAAATATGAGCAGCAGAACATAGTCTGGGTTCCTCCACTTCCAGTTTGAACATGCAACTCGTCAGTGAATAATACTGGGATGAAAAAATAGGGCCAGCAAACTTGAAGTACAGGTTTTTAATAACTTTTTCATCTCATGTTTTCTCTGTGCTTTGCAGAAGACAACACTGGCAGTTTTTCTTGTTGCTTTTGGCTTGGTTTTTTTTTAGGTTTATTTTTGTTTGTCTTGTTTTCCTTTTCTTAGAAAGGCAGGATATATGGAGTGATCGAAAAAGTAAAGATAACAGAAAATAGCAGATTAGGGTGTAACACTCTCCAGCATCATTGTTGATGACTGAGAAAGTAATCTAGTCCTTCTCTAAGCCTGTGCAGATTTATTCTTGCATCTTTATTTTCCTCTGATTAAAATTCAATATAGCTCTTTTCAGTAAGAGGTTATTCTCTACTGTTTTACTAAAAACAATCCTCTTTTCATATTGAGCCCGTATACAAGCTCATTACGTCTTGTTCATTTGGACATGAGTTGGTAAATCTTCCAGGTGCTTCATCAGGGATTTAACCATCCAATTCAAATGAATGCTCTTTTACAAAGAGGTTTACTTACAACTGCTGCTGTGCTCCTTTGTCTAATTGTTTAAAGTGCCCTAACCCCTTACCCACGTAATATAAAATTACCAAAGCAGTAATGCAAGTGTTTAGCAAGAGTGTAAGATAGTAAAGTTGCAGTCATACTCATCCCAGCTACCAGGGACTTGCAGTTCAGGGACTTCCTATGTTAGCAGTGATTTTTTTTTTTTCCTTAATAAATGATTCCTCATTGAATTTATGTGTTTTTTGCAGTTTTAAATTTGAACCAACCCACAATACCTTGCAGCAGAGAAATTCTGTGGTTTGACCCACTGGCTGCATCTATGTTAACAAAGCAGTGTGTTGGAAGGGCTCTTTTTAGGTGCAATTTTTTCTTGCTTCCATATGTTGGGACATGCAGTAGCTGTTTGAGGTGTTTTATGGAGTTCTAGAATGGCTGAGGTTGGAAGGGACATCTAGGTTTACCTGGTCCAACACCTGCTCAAGCAAGGACACCCAGAGCAGGTTGCTGATGTTCAGGTGACTTTGGAGATCTCCAAAGAGGGAGAGACTCCACAACCTCTCTGGACAATCTGTGCCAGTGCTCAGTTTGCCTCCTAAATCCTTCAGATGTTGAATTCATTCTTCTTTCTTTGGAGGGCAGGAAGATCATGTTGTTTCTGCACCTATTGTGCTTCAGAATTTAATTTATTAGTAGTGATTAGCAGTGCTCAGTTACAAGGATATACATATAAGATGCAGGAAAAATCAGGATCCTCCTCTCCTACACACATTACTTTGTTATATTTGCTTTCATCTACCATTCCATTGTCTTCATCTTGCAAGTCAATGAAAGTACAAAGTAGACCTCTGCACCAATTTGTAACAAACCCATTGTGAATCTTAAGGTTTGTCTAGTTCTGTGTTCTGTGGATCTAAAATGAAGAAATTACTCTGTAGAAAGGAAAGGTTGTGGAGAACTTACATTATGCTTCAAGAGATAAGGTTGTAATTCAAGCTTTCCCCAGACTTTGAGACAGTTAGGATGAGTTACTTAATCTCTGTGTGCCTCAGTTCCCACCAGAAAAATGGAGCTGTTAATACTTGTCTTATCTATAAACTTGTCATGGCAATCGGCTCTATCCACGGAGAGCCCACAGCAATGAAGGTTCACTCTTTGGCTGGACTTTTTAGCACCTGCCCTCATAAAAATAACTTTTGAATGAAACTAGAATTTAACTCTTTAGAGAACAAGTAATTCCATGCCCTTCCCCCAGTATTTCTGCCTTTGCTAGGCAACCCCTTGGACAATCACTCAAATACCCCTATGTGCAACAGCTTTCTATTTTTCCAAGAAGTTGTTAGGCTGAAGCTGGTGGAAGCTTGGAATCTAGAAATGAATGCTTTGTCTGAGATTTACCCAATGGCAAATTACTTAGTTTTGTTGTTTTATTTTCCTATTTTTTTTTTCCTTTTCTCTCTCTCTTTTTTTTTTAATTCTTCTGTTCACTGAACTTTTATCACAATTTGTAAGCTCACTGTTTTGCTTTATTAATGCCCTCACCATCCACTCGTCCAAGTTCTATCTCTCCTTTGTGTGCATTTCCTTCTCTACATAGCTGCTGCTTTCTGGTCTCATAAATGCCCATGCAAATAATTTGTCATAGCTTCATTTCTTTCTCTCCTTCATTTTCTTACCCCCTCCCCCCCCCCCCCAACAGTGGAAATGCAGCTCTACTTACCTGTGGTTCATCACCTTCTAGAGACACCCAGGCTACATGGCACTTTCCCAGCCTCTGGTAGGATAGAAACCCACTGTGTCCTGTGTCTGTGTCAGGTGTAATTAGAGCAGCAAAACCCTTTTAGTACTTATTTTTCTAGCAGTTGTTCTTACAGCATTGTCTAAACAACAAGTTTTGTTCTGTTCAACAGGGATTCAATAAAGAATAAGATGCTGTACCAAGCATGGACCAGAAGCAGGTGATACCAGGGATATTTGTAGTCTTTTTGCTGGATCTCTGCAAGAGCCAGAGGATTTTCTTTTGATTGACCTGAGCAGGAGCTGAATTTCTTGTGTGTAAGGAAAATGATCCAACCGTTCCCTGTGGATGTTGTCTGATGGGTATCACCATCTCCCAGGGAAGCTGTTTAGACTTCAGGAGCTCTATTATTTGCGGAAAAAAGTGCTTCCTGGAACTAAAAATAAATAAACAACCTCTTAGTGTAACCTAAGTGTTACCATCCTTTATTTGAATAACTGGACCTGCTTATACTGATAATGCACTAATTTTCCTTAATTAAACAACAAAATTCTCATAAAAATTGTGTTTTTATGTAACTTTTCTCAGATACTTTTTCCTTGATTGTATGTATCCCTTTGCCTCATCGTCGGTGGAACAGGTTCCTTAGTTTTTTTTATTCCTCATGATAAAGTCAGTGCACCTACTGTGTAGAGTTGACAACTCATTACAGGGCACTTGCTTCCAGGCTCTTGTTAATGCACCACTGTGCTTACTGGACCACTGTTAATCAGCAGATACTGATTTTTATGCATTTATTCATTTTAAACTAATATTTATATATTAAGATCTTCTAAAGGTAGAAATATTGGGAAGCTCAGCAATTATCGTAATAACTGTACTGTCTCTCTCTTCTGTTGAATGTATAGATCTCAGGTTGTTGGAAAAAATCCATTGTGTCAGTTCTGGTAGATTATTTTAAAATAGATTTCAAGCTAAATTGTCTTGCAGTTACTTATTCTCTTAAAAAGCTTTATACATGCTGATTATTTGTACCTGTTAGAAGATGAATTTCCTTCTTCACATAAATTTATGGGAGTCTTCAGTAGCGGAAGACTGATTCTCAGGTGAACTTGCCTGAACTGCAGGCAGTGTTTATCTTACAGCAGCAGATAAGTGGAGCCAGAACTTAGGTGGGACTGGAAATTTTATCTATTAACATTTTGTGGCAAAACATTCTTTTAAACAGCTTGATTAAGTATATTCCACACAAGTTTGCAAGGGAAAGTAAAGCAGGGAGGAGTTAACTTTTTTCATTACTTTTAAGATTTTTAGTTTTAAGTAGGGTTCTCTGTTTCCAAGTCCAAAAGAAAACAGAGATGTGAAAAGGCTATAGTTGAGTCTTTTTAAAGCTGTGGACGTTGCAGTTCTGAAATATATGTGGATCTAAAGGTCTTTCTCCATACAAAATATATTGTAAATATACAAATGAGTTAAAGTACAGTTGTCACCCTGACACTGCATCTCCCATTATGCTTGTCTTGAATCAGGAGACATTGGCAGATCTCAAGATGAATCTACCTGGTTCTGCAAATAGTAACTAAATTCACCTTCAGGCATTTTTAGAATGGACATAACATCACTTCTCAACCTTTAGCACTGTAATTAATCTTTACTTGAAGAAAGCAAGGGCTTAGAGCATGTTAATGGAAGGTCGATTCTAATCCTTGGGAGATTTGCTTGGCTTTGCATGAGAATCCCTTTGGAGTTGATCATTTGAGTCAGTAGAGCTGTTGGGTGTTTTTGCTAATTTGGTTGACAGGTGGACATCCCTTCCATCACTCTGGTTTTAGGGAAGAACTTCAGTCCCACCAGCAACAGGCACTGCTGAGGCTGGTGGGTTTCCTTGTAGACCTTAGACTTTTTAGTTCTTGGAAAAATTGTCCTTGGCAAGAGTTGTAGAATGCCGCTGACCAGTGTCAAGTTTCATCTGGATGTGCCAAAATAAGGGATTTCTGTAGGCAGAGCCCTGGGAAAAATTATGGACTTGGAAGGGGGGAAAGGTATTAAAGGCCTCAAATAGGATGATGGGGAGAAAAGTATTTAAACACTGACGTAAACTTTCATTGATTCCAAGAGGAATTAATCGAGACAGTATTTTATGTGACTTGGAGTTGGATTTCCAGCTGACATGAACTGACAGTGTTCCTTGGAGCAAGCTGTACTGGCTTAGACTATCTGAGAGCTGGGACCTGTGTGTTTTGGAGAAGACTTGACATCTTTTTTCTTCCATGGAAAATGTTTAGATCTAATGGGTGAAAAAATGTCTTGTTCAGAGCAGTTACTGTATGAATTACTTCCAGCCTGCTGATGACCAGATTTACTCTGTCTGAAGTCTAGACTCTGTAAGGCTCTTGGGAATAAGATTAACTTAGGCTTTAAATTTCTAGTTATTTTTTCCCTCTATTTAAAAGAAATAAATGACCTATCTCTTTGCTCTTTCAATCAGCATTCAAGTAAACTAATAAATTTAGCATAATCTTCTAACAGATCTGACCCTATAACATCCTAGTTTGCAGTCAGGCTGTGTAAACCACCTATGTAAGTTGCACAGCAACTTTAAGTCACTGGGAAGTGGTAATAGGGGAAACCAAATCTGCTGCATCAGGCTAAAATATCTCTGCTGGCCTTTAAAGCTAGCTGTGATTTTTGCAAGCAGAATTTTTTTTATTATTCCTGATAAAGCAGTTTGTATTTTTAACCCAGAGCAACGAGGCTCCTCCATAGGGCTCTGGGACTGCTCTTACACTGAGTTCAGATCTCCTAGCTGTTTACTGAATGTTAAAGCTACATCTGTAGTCAGTAAGTTGCTCTCTTTGCTGTGAAATTCTTAAAATCTGTGGTTAATGAGAGATCATGCTGGGTATACAGGTTTTACAAGCGTATCTCCAGAATCTGGTTACATGATTCCTCAAAACTGGCAACATCACTGTTTCATGTGTTCTTTGAGATCTTTGCTTAAATCTTATGAGAAAAATGCCAATGAGATATAAGAATTTAAAAGGAGTCTCTGTTCTCCATGCCCACAATTTGGAGAAAAAACAAAGTTACTCTTTTACTAAGAGGTTCCATAACTTGAATATACACTCCCTAGCAATATTTTCTATAATAAATTACAAGAGCTGCTTCAAAATTAATGTCTCGTATTCTATTTTTTTGGCTCACCACATCGGAGGCAGATGTTGGTGGTACGGCAGTAGAGGCTGAACCTTCCCACCAATATTCCATTACATTCTGTTGCCATGTGACAGATGGCAGCAGAGGGGCAGTCTGACAAAATGACATCTGACATGGAAGTGCATATGAGGCAAACGTGTGTCATTGAATTCCTCCACACAGAAAAATTGTCACCTACTGATACTTATCAATACTTGCTGAATGTTTATGGAGACCAAACACTGGATCTGAGTGTAGTGGTGCGTTTCAACAGTGATGACAACAACATGAAAGAAAAGCCACATTCTGAATGGCCATGCACAGCTGTCACACCATGAAATACGGAGTGTCTTGATCAGCTCATCCATGTGAATCAGCTAATAGTGGCAACTAAGTTGAAGAAATAGTGTTTTGTAGCTGTGAATTTGCTCTATCAATTATGTTATTGTGCTGTTGTAGTTTCCATGGAATTTAATAGGAGGCATTACTTTCAAAGCAAGGTCCTTCCAGCCTGAATTTTCCCATCGTGATGTGTCTGAGATGTGGTTATTGCATTTCTACATCCTTTCTTCTTTCTCTGATGCACGAATACTGCATAACAATACACAAAAGAGCATCCAACAACAAAAAGAGGTAATTATTCATATGGTGTCAAAATAGCAAACAGGATTTGACCCGCTACCAAAAACATTCATGTTGTTCACATTGGTGTAGTTGAACTGAGGCTGAACTGAAACGAGGAGAATGAGCAGAGATAAAGTTTCAGGTCCAATTCCAAGAGGCACAATTTTATCCTATTACAGGAAGATAAGAAGTTACGGTTGTCAAAATTATTTTTGGTGCAGTTACAAATATTTACTGTATGCACATCATAGGAGAAAAGTCCTAAGCAAAGGCTTCACTTATGAAAAAAAATCAACACTGTAGTCACTGTTTAAAAAAATAAAACACCTTGAGATCAAAATGTACCATAATGTACAGAAACATAGCTAGAGTGTACTGTATTAATCTGACTGTAATCATTGCCTTGATTTCCCATTAAACTCTCTGCAAGTTACTACAGGCTTGTTTGGTTCTTATGTATTGGCAATTCAGGTTACTGATTAAATTTAAGCAGATGATATGAAAATGCATGCTATAACAACAGGGGAAAAAAAAAACAAACAGACAAGCTGCTGTGATGAAAATGAGCTATGTACACAGAGAACTTGTGATGTGGACATGTAAAAATGTTGGACTCCAGGTTGCAACATCGCAAAACATGACAATTTGGAACGCAAAATGAGTTCTGCTTTTTTTTTTCCCCCATTTGTTTTTATAATATACAACAGCAGTCGGACCACACAGGAAGTTTGCACAAATGTACACGGTGAAAGTGGATGGGAAAGCAGAACTAGTTCAGCAGCAAAAGGCTGGGCACTTCTTATTCCTTCAGCAGCTGGAAGCTTAGTGTGGCACTGTTGAATAAGATCAGCTTTCCAGGGAGGAATCCATATAATCAGTATGTATGATGCTTTCTTAAGATGCGATGATCTGGAACAGAGTAGTTACCTATATATGGTAGCTTTGTACCTACTCAGTAGAAGCAGCCAATCCTGAATTCCTTGAGGAAGATGATAAAAATATTCTTTGACTGAGGGGTTCCAACAATAGTTAGCTAATATTTTCAGACCTAGAAGGACTTCCTTATGAGGAGCATTTAATTACAGAGGCAAAGAGTTATCCAGAATAATGAGCACTTCTCAGAAATGGCGATTTAAGCTTTTGTTGTTTGAATTTTGTCATAACACAAAGGGAGGGGAAAGTCTTGCAAGAGACTGGAAAGCAATAACCCACATGAAAATGATCTTGGAGGATACCGTGCCAGCAGATACCATGGAGGCCATATGCTTAGAATCGGAGAGATGAAACTAAAAGGATTTTAATGGGTGATGAGAACATCTACAATTAGATAGGATTAAAATGGATGGGGAAGGATCTAAGTGCTCACACTTCGGCCAACTACTATCTGAGGTCGAAGAGAATCTTTCCTTTTTTGGGAACATATCCCTATCCATGTAGGCTCTTTGTATCTCTCAGGGATAGAAGGTCATATAAAACAAACTCCTGTCTGATCCCATGAGATAGTTCCCGTGTTACACAAGAGTGTTAAAATCCTGCTAATTGAATTTTCTCTCCTAATGCTAAATTCTAGCAGTATTTACTTTATTGATGCAATTCATGAGTCAAAAGGCAGAATAAATCTTTCAAGCCACATGTTACTGAAGAATATACTTTTATTTAGCAGTATTATACGTGATATCTTAACCACTTTCTGTACCGAGTTCCACAGAGTAATTTTGCATTGCATTAAAATAATTATCCATCACTATCTGAACTTCGTGTACTGTCACATAGGTAAATTGTAGACTTTAGCAAGCCAGTATGTATTCTGAAATTGTTATAAGAAAGATTTGCACTAGGAAAATGTAGATTTCCTCCCCCTCCTTCCTATGATAAAAATCTCCGTATACAATAGCATTACTGCCACATGTCATGGGGACACTGTGTAAATTACAGTTACAAATTTGTCAGCCCAACCAAATGTCAGAAAGAATAATGTCATATTAGTTATATTTCAGCTGTAAGCCTGGTCTGTTTTAACCTTGATTTGTGTGGCAGCTAGCCATACCAACAGCTTGTGCATGGTTGATAATAAACAACTTTGTTTTAATGTTACAAGATTCTCATTTAATTCTTGGGAGCTTGATGCATTGACGACCAAAGATAAGATAAATTCAGACATATCACTGGGGTAAAGCATAAGATTAGGCTAACCACAAAATACATGGTCCTGAAGGTTCCAAGATCATAAGATCTTTTGTATGTTGTAAAGCAAACTTTCCCAAGTTGGATAACGCACTAGAAAATACTGAGACAGCAAACTGCATTATGCACACAGCAAGCCTTAGCATAACTTGGTTCTGTTTCAATTTTCATTTGATTTTAACTTTGTGTGGGAAGATCTGTATGTTCAAGCAAGAAAATTTTTAGATAGAAAAGCTTTATTAATTTGCAGTGCTTCCTTCCCCCCCCCCNTTTTAAGAATGAAAAGTCATTGTGGAAGAGCTGGAACCATTAAAATTTGCTTTTCTTTGTTTTGTATATGGGGGAAGGCAAGGGAAGACTAGATGTTGTTTTGTTTTTATTTTTGATGGCTTCAGTATTTTTTTTTTTGGGGGGGGGGTTCTTTGTTTTGTATTATTTGTTGTTACTTTATTATTATTAATTTCACTTGCTATATGGCTTTGCATGGGTTGCTCCAGAAGTAATGTCTCCTATTTATTTCCATGGAAACTGGAACTGATAGAAAGAGCACAATAACACTACTTGGTAGAGCAAATTCTCACCTACAAAACACTATTTTCCAACACAGTCACCACCATTAGCCATGCATTTTCACCAGCAATGATCTAGAGCCTGTATGCTGTGTTCATAAAAATCTGCACCAGTGGAGGTGACCTACTGTTTCGGTTTTTCATCACCCACCACCTCACTGTGCTCGTGTCCACTAGTTGGTCTCCATAAACATTCAGCAACTGTCGATCAATGTAAGTGGTGCAATTTTTAGCATGTGGAGGAATTCAATGACACAACTTTAGGGTGTATCTCTAATGGGGTACAGGAAACTGGAGAAAACTGGAGAGGGACCCTTATCAGCATACTATCAAAATGTAATGTAAATAGGACAAAGGGTAAAGGATTTAAACTAAAGGAGAGTAGATTTAAATTAGGTTTCAGAAAGACATTCTATATTTAGAGGGTGGTAAAGCACTGGCACTAGTTGCCCAAAGAAACCATGGATGCCCCAACCCTGGAGGTGCTCAAGGCGAGGCTGCATGGTGCAATGGGCATCCTGATCTGGTGGAGGGCAACCAGCCCATGGCAGGGCATTGGAACTGAACAGCCTTTCATGTCCCTTCCAACTCAAACCATTTTATGTTTTTGTTTGTTTGTTTTTTAAATGATCAAAAGTAACTCCACAGATATTAGATATTAGAGATTTGGATAAATGAGCATCCAAACCCTAGTTGAATCTTTGAGTGGTTCTTTGAATTTGTGGTAAAATTAATCAAATCACAGGAATGATTCTTAATTTTACAACAAACTCCTCTTTATATTCTTTGTTTGCCAAATGGCTGAGCATAGAATCATAGAAAAGCTTAGGTTGGAGAAGACCTTACAGATCATCTAGTTCCAACCCCCAGGCCTTGAGCACCTCCAGGGATGGGGCATCCACAGTTTCTTTGGGTAGCCTGTGATAGGGCCTCACCATCTTCCAAATAAAGAATTTCTTCCCAACATCTAATCTAAATTTCCCCATGCTTAGTTTAAAACCATTTCTTCCTGTCCTGTCACTGTCAGACCATGTAAAAAGTTGGTCTCCGTCCTGCTTATAAGCTTCCTTCAAGTACTGGAAGGCCCCAGTGAGGTCTCCCCAGAGCCTTTTCTTCTTGAGGATAAACAAGCCCAGCTCCCTCAACTGTTCTTCGTAGGCGAGGTGCTCCAATCCTTTGATCATCCCTATGGCCATCCTCTCATCTCTCTTTCCCTCTCATGGAAAAAAAAAATAAAAATACAAGCTTTGGACATCAAACAAAATCCTGTGCACAAACATGGCTGGTAAGACTGGAAAAATTAGTCTTTCTTCTTTTCTTCTTTCACTTGGCAAGTCTTTATTTCCCGATTTTCTTTTTTAAGAAAGCACCAATACTAGTTATGAAATTTCATCATCTGTGTGGTGTGGTTCATTGGGAGTGGGGGAACAAGAATAATAGTCTTCATTACGAGTTTGATATTTGTGTCATGGAGAAATAAGAGTGTTGCCTGTCATTCCAGTACAGAGGAACCATTAGGAGCAAAGGTAATGAACACATCCAGTATTGCCAGTTTTCATAGTTATAAAATTCCTTGGTTCTTGGAAAAAAAAAAAAAAAATTATGTGAATGAGGATTTTTGGTCTTTAAAAATGCAACAAAAAGGCACTTGTACACAAAGATGTTTAAGTTCAAAAACCTTAAGTCAGAGGGTAAAAATGTACAACTTTTTAAGAATTATTTTTCTTTAATATGTGATTTTCTTAATCACATACTGAAGATTTCTTTATTTCTACCCAAAGATTATTGCAAAATCCTAGGACTTCCTTAGAGACCTACATTTCTTTTGAGATTTTCAGTCCAGGATTTTTTGAAACAGGAACATTTCTGACCTGGTAAAGTAAGAAATGACTCCTCTAAATTCCCCATGAACTTCAGGCCAAATGATCACTTCTGCTTCAGCTATGATTATTTTAATTTTCCAGTCAGTCTGAACTACATGCAACACAAGCAGTTCTTGTTTCGTGACTTCAAGTAGAAGTATCTGTCCTGTTTTGGGGAGAATTTTTCATGTTATTACATGTTATAGAAACTAAAGCTGCTGCCCAGCATTTATAGAAGACATCAGATTGTGAAGTTTTTCATCAGTGCAGTTCAAGAAATGACAGGAAGTCATTTAACTGTAGTTATTCTGTATTCTCAAGCTTATGGCTTGCAGTTCACAGTTTTAAGACTTTATACCAGTAGTGATCAATCTCAGTTGCATGTCTCCAGTTTATGCGTGAAGACAATGTATTTATGTTTTTATTTGTCCTGGAAGACTGAGCCAAACCAAGTGCTTTATAATCATAGTGCTGGGTGGGGATCTTTTTTGTTTAGCTGTGTTTGTCCTGGAGATCGTTAGGCTGATCTATTTGTTTAAAAGAAACAAAATGAAAATGAGACATCTATGGCCAAGTTTTCAAATTATCCTCTTGCTCACTGGCCCTCACTAAGACAGGAAAAGTGATGGCTACTGCTCCAAAATCTTTCATGCTCTCATTTTTTGGAATTCAAGCTCCTGAGAGAGTCTGGCCTTTTGCCCGCATGCTGAGTCTAGCCCAAGCACTAGATGTTTTCAGATCTGAGCAGTATAAAATTGAGAAATCTATTTGGAACTTTTAAAGCCAATTCTTGTTGTGGGCATCTCTTTTGAGATATTTAGCTGCCTTTAACTGCTCTTGACTTAGAAGGCCATTGATGTCTGGATTTTATGCTCATATCTCAAATATTTGGAAAAAGAGCCCCAGTTTTGGGACATACACTTTCATTACATTTTTTTAACCTCTCCTAGCATTTCTTCTGTGTGAATCTTAATTGTTTCTAATACTGTGCTAAACTTTGCTTAGAAGTTTTGTTTGGCAAAAAAATGTATTTGCTTGTTTGGGGCAGGCCGAGTTTTACTGCTTCACTTCAGTTTCCTGGTGTTCTCCGAAATGACAGTGGTTTACCTGGGAATGTTGCCAGTTATAGACTTGAAATAGCAATAGAAAGATTTGTGTGCTCATTCGAGGCTTACATAAGGTTAAAACTAATATTTGTCGGTGTGATTAAATGTGTTTGGTATTTCAGGGGGAGTGATGTATCTAGCTTATGTGATATGCTTACTGCCTTGTGGGGCAGAAATGAAATATAGCAGCAGCTCAACAAGTTGAGTTATTGCGCGTAAATCAGTAGACTAGTGCCTGCCTAACACCTCTTAACGTAAATAAGGGAGTCATATCTTTATCTACATACATGTAATCAGTAAACAAAGGGTTCTATTCTGATACAAAATAGATTCTGTCATTCCTCTGCTTCAAGCCATGTGTCTTTGCAATTAGACACTTGCAGATGAGTTAATAAGTTTGACAGCTTTTACAGCAAAATAAATAAATAATAGTAAATGATAACATGTAGCAGAAATTTGGGGGTTAGTATCCACTTTTCAACTGTGATGCAAAAGCCCAATACTTCCTATCTGCAACTGGTGCAGATTGGTGGTAAATTTTGACAACACCTGCACTAAGCAAAAGTGGTATATCCTAAATTCTCCAGTTACTAGAGAGATGTGACACTGATGCACCCACTAGCAGGCTGGCCAAGTGTTGTCCTACACACAGACTGTTTTAATTGGTAAATGGGTACTTTGAGGGCCCAGAAAGAAAAGGAGGCTGATAAGACATGTTCCCAGAAATAAGTGGTTTTGGAGAGCAGAAGGTATTTCTACATCTTTCTAGGAGAAGATTATCACAGTTGGAGAAAAGATGTGGGAAGTGGGCCAAGTTCTGGAGATAAAGGATGTGTGGTGATGAATGTTGGGAGATGTCTGGAGATGGCTGGCTGGTGTTGTGGTTTAACCCCAGCAGGCAGCTTAGCAGCACACAGCTACCTACTAACTCTCCCAAAGTGGTAATGGGGAGAGAACTTAAAAGGTAAAAGTGTGAGAACTCCTGAGTTAAGATAATAGACATTAAGATATCCATATTAGACATCCATCCTTAATAGGCATTAAGACCTCATGAACAAAAGATGACTTGTGTGTGACATGATCCAGTAGGGTACAGCTTAATGTCCTTAGTTGCTAAATAGCTCCTGGCACCCCTATGATGTTAATAGATATTCAAGCCTGCATATACAAGGAGACTCCTTAGGTGTTGGTATGCAAGTTTCACAAAGTAAAAAACGAATTCTGGCTTCTAAATGTTACAGATTTAAACATGTCATGTATACATATGCATGCACATGCCATACAGGCTCAAAGATGTTGTGGAATTACTATAATTCCCTAAATAGAATTTACAGTAGGTTGCAGGACAGTAAGCAGCAATGTAATCATGGGTATTTTCCAGAAGAGATTGTGGTTGTCCTTTCAGTGCCAGTCCACTTCCAAAAAGCACAAATAAAATATGTAATATCTTGAATTAATTGTTACACCGTGAAGAGTGAATAGGATCCACTACACACCTTTTGTGCATTTCCTCATTAGGTTTTTGAATATGAATGCGTTTATGCGGTATTAAATAATGTATTCTGCTTTGAACTCAAACCTTACTCTAATCACCTTCTAGCTTTCTTTGGTACTCTTGGGTACAAATTACTACTCTTTCTCCTTTGTTTTCCTCAAATAATCTATCATGGATCATTAGCCATTGGAAGAAGGCCCTTGGAGAAGGGAAGTAAGTCTGTGACATAACTGATTGCCTCTCAAAAATGTGTATGAATGAAGATTGTTGAGAATGTTAGTAAGTATGGAGATACACTTTCTACGCTTTGATTAAGAGCCTTCTGACACTTGTGTATACATTTTGCAGCTAACCCATTTTAAGCACAAATTTGACTGAATATGATGTCTGTTCTTCATAAAAGCGAGCTCTTCTTAAGTATTTTAAGTGGCTTAACTTTGCATAAGAAAAACCTGACAAAGCAAGTTTAAAACCCTGGTCTGCATCTTAAAGCTGCAATAAGGGGTGACAGCTTAGTTAGTATTCAAATGTCTTCCTACAGAAAGTTAATAACCATTTTCCACATGATTTCTCAGGGCTTTGAAACTCCTTGTACTGTAGGCACTTCTCCTTCCTCATTCCTTCTACTGTAGGCACCTCTCCTCCAGCTGGTTCTCTTGACAGCCTTCAATGCTGATGGTTTGCAAAGACAGAGAAGTCTCTTTTCCCACCACCCTTAGTGAAATTAATTTAAACCATAAATCTGAGCAGAATGCAGGTGTCAGACCCCAACCACAAAATCTCATCCTTGATGGTAGTTTAGATATATGGTATCTATATTAGTCCAAGCAGGAGAAAGCAATGAAGCTTGCAAGCATGGCTTGTGCACTGAGAACCATTTGGTCTCTGTTCACATAAAAGGAGTTCTCAAATTATACCACAAAAAAGACAAATTCAAGTTGTTATAGCTTCAGCTTTTCTTGATAGAGATGAAGGAGGTTGGATCTTCTGTAGTCAAATTTTAGTGTTGACTGAGATACCTGACTCCCAAACCAAGGCTGCCATTAAAAGCATACCAACGTTGACCCTGAACAAAGTAGATTAGATTCTGAAGTACATAAATATGCCTGTCTATCAACTAAGATATTTTAAATTAAGTCAGGTGAAGCTATTTTGTAACCACAGGCATGTCCCTAGTACAGTATTAGGGTTGGTCGGACTTTTTTTGTATTTATGCAAATCTGTCAGAGATTAGTACACATCTAGCTGCTAAACAAATGAGTGACCACAGTTTCTTCCTGTCAAATGGCGTAACTCACTCAAGAACACTTAAATTTCTTTTTTTTTTTTTTTTTGGGGGGGGGGAAGAGTGGTTGATTTTTTTTTCCTTTGTTTGTTTTTGTTTGTTTGTTGTGGTTTTGTTTTGTCTGTGTATGTGGCTTTTCTTTTTTTTCCTTTTCCTTTTTTTGAGGTCTGAAATCTAAACAAGATAAGCAGCGCATTGCTTATACCTCAGCCCTAAAAAATGGGTAGACATGGCAAACTGGAAACTGCTCTTGATCACTGGTTGGCATACAAATATATCCATGCTGTTACCATTTTCACGTAGTCTGGATGCACTCAGATCTACATAAGCTGAAGTCAAGTCGTGAAGGACTAATGGGTAGGATGTTTAACATCTGTGCTGTAGCATCTGTAGGAGTCTGACCTTTGTGATGTCCAGGTAGATGCATTATTAAACTGGAGGACAATCAGCAGCTACACTACGACCACGCAGACATACATACATGAGAGATACTCTGCTGTACAAAAGGATTTTTTTTCTATTAGTGCATAAAATTGGTGTGAGAGTGAAGTGTCTGAAGTTTTCTGTATAATTCCATCGATCACTGGCTGGAAAGAAATCTTTCTTAACTCCTTGGCTTACAAACCACTTCACTGTGAGTCACACCAAGTGCGTAGTGTATATAGGATATACATGCACACTAATCTGTAATGGTTAATTGATGGAGATGCAGAAATTCTCAACTTTTCTGCCTACTGTTTCTCCTTTGTACGGAGAAAGCTGTAAGAGAAGAAAAACTGTACGGAGAATCTCGTTGAGTTGTTGAGGTCGTGGAAAACATTAACAGAGACAATGTTTGGGTTAATGTGCCTAAAGTGTTGTAGAAAAAACAACCCTTTCTCATGTGCATATTTAGGTTAGCAATCATACATTCCAAAGGATACTCGTAACAAACACCGCATGCACTCTCTTCCTAACCCCTTATTGCCCCGGGCTATGCCCTGTTGTTGAGTTGAAATCTTTTCTCATCATGCCTCGATTAATACTAGGTGCTAAAAGCAAATTGGTGATAACTGCTGGTCACGACAACCATTGTGCACGCTTCTGCCAATGGCAGTGCTAGTTCTTTCCTGTTCTTACCTGCAGCTGCCTTCGTATTTTAATCATGGGCCCCGAGCAGAAATTGTCAATTAGATTGAGCCTTGTGGTGGTCTTTGAATAAATGTTCTTTAGCAGATAGATTTAGTGCCTTGCTACTCTATTCCCTGGTTTCTATGTGCAATATACCTTCCATATACACTAAAATGAAGTATCTTCCTGGGGAAAAAAATCTATCCAATCACACACCAGATAAAGTGGCTACTCTGCTGAACTCCAGAAAGAAATGAGAGGGCTTGATGAATGCCTTGAGGCCAAAACAATGATTCTCTTGCTGCTTTCTCTTGGAAAAAAGAAAAAGAAAAAGAAAAAAAAGTAAGATGGAAAATCTGAGTTATTTCAATTTAAACAGTACAGAGGATTGTGGTGAAAGAGGCAGTCACTTCTTTTATCACATCTACATTTGATCAGTGTTTCTTGAACAGTTTAGTCCCACGTGGGACAAGGAAAACTGGAATCGTCTGTGTAACTGGCTACAAATTATTGATTAATGGGACAGGATCTTTGAGGCTGAAGTGTCGTTCCACTGACTCAGGAGAACTCTGGAGGGATGCTGGATGCAAATGCAGCGCAGTTGTGCTTCAAAGTATGATTGCATAGTGAGGGACGCCCATCTGAAAAATCGCAGGCAATTTGCACGTAATTATATCTTTTAGATTTGAGTGGGCTGTGGAAAGGAAAGATGACATGAATCTGGTGTTTGATTGTGTCTAAGAAAAGTCTAGTCCAAGGCAAGGAGGGACAGAACATCATCATGCATCAAACTAAAGATGTTTTTGTAGTTTCCGATTCTTTTTCTTTTTTCTTTTTTTCCAAGTAAGTTTTAGTTATATCATTGATTCCACTATGAAAGGTTTGCAAGATGCTCACACTCTGACGCAGGTGAGGGAAAACAACCCACTTGAATGGAGTGTCATGGTACCAGGAGAGCATTGAGGTGAGTTCAGGATCAAGCAGTACTATGGGACAAAAAAAAGAGGAAGAAAGGAAGAAATCTATCTAACACATGTATCAGTAATTCTCCATCACTGGCAGGAGCATACACACAGATGGGAGTTGCTGACCATAGCAACTTGATGTTGGGGCTTAGAGGTGAACAGAGGGATTTGTTGTGCTTGGCAGCATTCATGCACCTTCTAAAGCACTCTTTATGTGTAAGTGTATGGCTGGAGGAGGCAAAATATAAAGGCAGTAGTTGTTGCTGTGATATGAATGGGTATAATTAGGTGCCTTGCCCAAGGTGACATGGAAATCCTCTGTCAAAAATGAAAATGGTAATCCAGGTCTCATGGAGAAAAGCCTACTGCAATAAACACAGTGTTAT
The DNA here is from genome assembly GCA_016647715.1 of Pavo muticus. NCBI lineage: Eukaryota > Metazoa > Chordata > Aves > Galliformes > Phasianidae > Pavo > Pavo muticus. The sequence goes on from JACDJE010000049.1 coordinate 456,338, forward strand.
CCTTCCTCTTCAAGCTGCTGCTTTCCAGCTAAGCCCTCTCCTCCAGGGCCCTGGCCTCTGAAGTAGCAGGCTTTGGTTTTTACCTCTAGTAATGTAATGAGTGGAAAAAAAGGTGCTTGGGCACAAAGGATTAGTGTCAGTAAGCTCCTGACCACGGGCGGTGCATAGAACAAATGTCTCTTACTGGCAAGTGGTTCAAAGGTCCATCTAAGGTTGTGGGTTTGTTTTGTTTGTTTTCAATGATAATTCATTTTTTAATTAATATTTGAACTTTGGTTTGGGAAAGTCTCCTGTGTGATGCTAACTCTGGCAATTTTACGTGATCTAAAATGGAGGCAGCATTTTCCGTGTTTCCTTTGCAATTACAAAGCAACTCTCTTGTTTTGTTTGAATTTTCCTTTGTCGTTATGAAACACAATGGGCTGATGGCTTGATATTAAAAGCAATTGTGTTTCCATTCATGCAGATGCCAGCCTGTTTAGGTGAATTTACTAAGTCCCTAGACGTACATTTTTATATTATTGCTATCTGTGGGCCGTGCTGAGCATTTTAATTCTCTGAAAATAACCTCTGTTTTCCTTTCATCTCTTCATTAGCTCTTTCATCATGAGGACATGAATTTAAAAATATATATATATATCTTAAAATTGTATGTAATAAAGATGTTTTTATCATTCCAATTTGTTGAGCTGTGCTTTTACAGTTGCATGGCGTTTGGAACCATAAAATGGCACAATTATTTTTGTGTTGTATTGCTTTGTACCCTGCGGCTCCATTTAAAGCAAAGCAGAGAGATGTGTTTATAGGCAGTACTGAAAGCAATGTATATGGATCTTGATGTCAAGCATATTTTATTGAAGTAAGATTACAAAGAGATCTGATGACAAGTTCTGCACTACTGAAGTGAAATCAGAATGATCTGCGTGTTGTTAAATCAAAATTAAAGTAATACCAAGCTGTGTTTTTATTTCTCTTTCTTTTTTTTTTATAAAGATGAACGTTATAGCCAATTATGATTGTTTTAAAGTAAATATTCAGAGCTTTTTGGACATGCTGGCACACTGCAGCATACTCACTCCTGCTGTACTATCCAGGCCTTGGATTTGGGGTAATTGAAGTAGGTGTATCAGATATCTGAACACTGAAGTATCCTGCTATGTACTGTGTATGCGCACTCGGATTTTTAAGCCAGATGCCTGCAGATGAAGGTACTTAATATCTGCAGTGCAGAAGGAAAAATAGGAAAAATTGAGGGTTATTTTCAGTGGGCTTTTTTTATTTTATTTTATTTTGATTGGTTGGTTGGATGGGTTTTCTTTTGCATACAGTTTTGAGTTTTGCTGGAAAGATCTTCCTTATAAACACAGTTTTGAATTCAAATTTGCACTTCTGTATTAATAGAAGTGATTCCCAGCTGCAGCCTTTCCTACACTATTTATGCTTAAGGATGTGAAGGAGTTGCCTCTTAAATGATGGTCAAGTTAAATCTCTTGCTTCAAAACTTCATGATGAGCAGCTCTGCAGGAACACCTTCCTCATAGATTGTACGTGCACTCAAACTTCAGAAATAGCATGACTCAAACTTCTTAATGGAATACTGCAAGAATTTGAGTACATAAGAGAACGCCAGGTTCCTGCTTTGACTGACACCCAAGCATGGCCAGCCTGGGCTCTGGACATCTAACTGGATTATTATTATTATTATTATTTTTTATGATCACTGGTTTTATCACGTTTTTCACCTCTCTTTTCCATGAGACAGCAATCTTAGCAATATATTATCCAATAATAGCAATGACTCAGGTGCCTTTATCTATATATGGTGCAGTCACTGCCTGATATGTTGCATACAGTAACTGTCTTCAGCTTTTCATTTTGGCTGTTGCCCTTCTTACAGCCTTTTGTTTCCTTTCTATTTAAATTGCAAAAGATAGACACTCTCCTGCTAGTTTTATTGATCTGATTTCCCATTTTAGACCTGTAGATGTTGGCATTTCAAAAATATTCCTCATTTTTTTATTAATTCTCTAACATGTGGAGTTTTACAGCTCAGCCCCAGACCCCCCTCGCCCTGTAGAGTGAATAATACGGAGACACTGTGCAACAGACTCCTTAGATCAAGTGGGATTTCTAGTTCCAACACTTTTTTTATTCATTGAGCAAAGACAAGAAAGCATGATTCTAAATAACAACAAGTTCTGCTGTTTGGGTGTATGAGTTTTGCCTGTGCCATGCTTAGTGCACTGAAATATCTTGGATTTGGTTTTATTTTTTGTTATGCTTTCACAAATAAATAAGTAAATAAAAATTAAATGTAAACTGTAGTACTACTCCTAGGTGAGGACTAGTAATATTTAAAAACAAATTTTCCAAGAACATGATTATCCAGGGGGAGGAAGGAAGAAGAGTTGCTTTAATTTAGTTTTACATTCCCAGTTGTTTGGGTGGCACAGCAAAAATGTCTCTTGCCAAACTGAGGAGGAAAATGTAGTAAATGACTTATTGTTTTGTTTTAAATTTTTGGCAGCTGTGACTTGAGTATCCTGGGCCCACAGACTGTTAGTTAATCTTTGGAATTTTGCCTTTTGTTTCGGTTTTTATGGAGAAACTTAATACGTGGGGAAATCAAGGATTTTACCACCCAGAAAAGAACCAAGCTAAATATGTTGGTTAATCCCAGCCCCTGCAGTTGGTTTGTCCATTTCTAAAGGGTCATATATTGCTTGGGCTCAGAAAAAGAATCAAAAGAAAAGACCAGGATGATTATTTTGGGGAAAATTCAGCAGACAGTCATGGTTCTGAAAGTTTGCAGTGACCTCTGTCCAAAAGGCACCATGACTGTGCTGTTCAGTGTTAATAAAAACATAAGAACAAGGTGTTTGGGAAGCCACTGTCCTCAAAATAAGGAATGTCTGCAAGCAGTATGGGGGGAACGAACAGGACAGCCTCTGAAATCAAATTACCAGCTGTAGCAGAGTTGTCTGTCACCTACTGCAGGCAATACACAGAAAGGATGTCCTGAGGGAAATGGTGCTCTCCATTTTTGGTTTCATCTCTTCTGACAACAGCATGAAAGCAATGGGCTTTGTAAAACCTGGGGGCTTCTGGCTCCTCATTTGCTTTTTGGTTCCAAGTGACCTCTACCCTTGATGCTGAGCGCAGTTCTCAGTCAGGCATGTGAGTGCAGTACGTGTCAGCCATTGCACTACATACGTATTTTTTATTTATCCTTGGGACATGCAGGGTGAAAGACTTCTTGAGCCCCTGCTGTAATGCAGCATGTCAACTTGGCAGCCCTGCTTAGGGAAGAACTCAGCCTCTTCCTTCCCTCACCCATACAAATGCTTCATTTTGGCACATGTGTCAACAAGTGTGATCAGGTGTAAAGAGGCATGAGGCATAGAAGTGACGTAGCTGTCACAATGGATGGACTTCCCACAGCCACGATGGCATCTCCTGTGGCATTGCACTAACTGCCTGTATGAGCCCATTGGCACCCCTGCACTTGTGAGATCTGGCTCCCCAGGTAGGAAGGAACATTTATGTTTTTCAGTAAATATTTATGTTTTGACCCCAAAATTGCAATGGCACTGCTGCATTAGCTCAGCGCCTTTCTTGCATTGCCCTCTTCTTGGCATGGGACTGTACTGTTGTTCATCCCATTCGTATTTCAGAGCAATCTGGAAGCCAGCCAGCCATAGGTGACTCGATTCCAGTTGTCAGTGTCAAAATCTCCAGAGAACGAGACATTCCCTGTTTTATTGGCTGCTGCTAGGAAATCATCCTGGTAGAACAGACCCTGAAAGTAATTGAATGGGACTGCGACGTTTCAGACTGCTTAGAGGGCTCCACTGAAGACACGGTCAAAGAGAAACTTCATAAAGCACTGCATAAAGTTAACAGCAGCAGGTACTGCTGCTTGTATTTGCCTTCCCAGCAGGTGTGGAAGCAGTACAAGTGCTAAATGTTGGAGGTTATCAGAGATGAATGAAAACATGGGTTGATCAGTAGGAGTTTGCTTTCAAATCATTAACAGTCCAATGAAATCATAGAATCACAGAATCGTTTTAGTTGGAAGGGCCCCTTAAAGGTTATCTAGTCCACCTCCCCTGCAATGAACAGGGACCCCTACAGCTAGATCAGGTTGCTCAGAGCCTGGTCCAGCCTAATACTGAATGTCTCCAACGGTACCATTTGAAAAGTAGTGTACAGTTGTATTTTAGTGTCTGGGGAGAGTGACAGCAAAAAGGCGTTTAAAGTTTAATCATCCTCCTCTGCTCATAGCACATTGGCTGAAGAGGTTTTGCCTTCTTTCACAAACTGATGGATCTGAGACAACTTCTCAGAGGCTGGATGATGAAAGCCCAGACTGGAAGTAACACACTTTTTGAAATCTGTTCTGTCTCAGTCCTTGGGGCTGATAATCACAAATCAAGCCTCTGTACCGCAGAAAAGGGTGACTCTCAAAGGCAGGGTTTTAGCTGCTTCTGAACTGTCAACATTTCTCCGCATTCTGCCTGTGATGTACCTATGGAGGACTCCATTAGTAACTTCCAGCCATAGAGCTGTCAGTGTTTCACTAGTTCAAATTCAACTTGAAAATAAAGTCAGGGCTTCTTCATAGCTATGCAGGCTATTTTTGCTGGCTTCTGCCATGATTGAAGTGTAGGCAGATGTCTGTGCTGTTTTCCAGTGGCTGGGACAAAGCTTTGTGTGTAATATGGAAGAAGGAAATGAAGAGAGGACACAATAGGTTTGCATTTTGCTGGACTTGCCTATCCTCTTTCAGAAGTTACCCTCCCTTCACCAAACATAATTCTTTCTGACTTCCATGAAGTTGTAAGTGATTATGGGTAAAAGTCCAGAAATCTCAGAGCATGAAAGGCTCAGAAAGAGAGTTCAGATCAAACAGTATGGTGACAAAACTGCAGGCAAAGGGCACAGAGCAAAATTCCAGCCATAACTGCTGTATCAAGCAGTTATTCAGACAATGAACAACTGAGAAGCTATTCACATCACATTTGCTTAGCCATGTGGCTAGCATGTTACTTTCTTTTGTCAGGTGGCAACCAAAAGCATTGAATAGTCTCTACTACTTGGGAAAGAATTAAAAAGTCTGGGTAAATGAAAAGCTCATTACTGGATGCTTCTTACCACCCTAAGTTAGACATGTAAGAGCTAAGAGGACCCCACCTGTCCTCTCCCAAGTGTTTCAGTCTGTCCATTGCCTGTGCGGAAAGCCAGGGAAAATTAAATTAGAAGGGATTCACCTACTTTTTTGCACAGTGAAAGCTGAGTAAATTGGATTCAAGCATGACAAAAACAAGGAGTCTGTGCCTCTTTGGGGAGATTCTTTTCCTAATGTGGATATAATTCTTTTATTTCCTGCCTTGGATGCAACTGAAAGATAAAGAAAAGAAATGTTGCCTTTGCATTACCTATCTAAAACAAGAACAAGAACTAAATCAAACTTCTTTAATCAAAAGAAAGCATCTGGTTCAAATATTTGTTTTGAACTTGGTTTCTTCTTCCATAGAAGCTACTAGCCCTTCCACAGGTCTAACATAGGGCTTCCAAAGTCTGAGATTTTCTCTCTTCCTTCGGTTTGCTGCATTTGCTCTAAACTCTTAGGTTTAAAAACCAAAGAAACACAACTCCGCTCACAACAATAAAAGCACCCCAGTGTCCCAAATCTGTGCTATAGGCAGATAATGGACTACAGCTTTGTGAAGGTGTATAAGGGAATATAACTATTTATGAAAAACCTTAATTTAGCCACGGAGACTTGCAGTCTATGCCAATGCGATTGTATGATTTTAGTATTTCACTCTATGCAGAGCAGGCAAGTAAAAGAAAGCTGTTGATAATAAGGTCTCCAAAATGCTCTACTCAAGAAGGATAATTCCTGTTTGCTGAAATTCTTGAGATGCAGCATACTTTGTGATTTATTTTAAAAATTGATTTCCATGTTTCTGCTGAGTGAAAATCATGTGATGCCGTGCTTCGGGTATGAATGTTAAAGGTCCCTTCTGTAAGTATTAATATGTGGCCTGACACAATGGTTAGCACAGAGGTAGAACATGTCTGGTTGCCCAGAGAAGCTGGGGGATGCCCCGTCCCTGGCAGTCTTCAAGGCCAGGTTGGATGGGGTCCTGTGCAACATGACCTGGTGCCTGGTCTAATGGTTGGCAGCTCTGCCCATGGCAGGGGGTTGGAACTAGATGATCTTTGAGGTCCCTTCCAACCCAAGTCATTCTATGATTCTGTGTCCCAAACCTTTTACTGTTTCCAGCATTCACGAGTCCCCTAGGACAAATAATCAAAAGCAGTAACCAAAAAAGGATGGGAAGCATTGTTCTGCATTGTAAGGACCAGAGCTTTGTTGCTTTTCTTCCTAATAAATATGCAGTGTTTAACAAACAGAGTAAATTGGGTGAAGACAGAGGACTTGGATGCCATAAAAATCAGAGACCCCACCCCAGACTGGTTGTAGGCATCTCACATGGTCTTGGGAGACTTGTTTAATACCTAGAGCATTAGAAAAACATTTAGCATTAGAAAAACAGGTTGATGGTAACTTCGGTATTACAAAGATATAGTTCATTAGCACTTGCATGGGGCTTAGGCATTGCAGAGAGGAAAACACGTTCCTCAGGTGGTGCTGACTTCACAGCTAGAGTCTGTTTTGCAAAACTTTCCTGAGCCCACTATTATATGAGCTTTAAAAAAAAAAAGACTAGGTGTGTTTCTTGTTGGTTTTCCTTCTCCCCACCCCACCCCCAGTTTATGCTAGTTCCATTGAGAAGGTAGGAGCAAAAGGTTTTGGAAACAAGGGAAATTGTACTTGGTTTGAAACACAGTGTATCATGAAAGCTAAATTACTTTGTATGAATAACTAACATGATTATGTTTTTATATTAAAAACAGTAATTCACAGTCACAAAAATCCATTCCCTGAAGACAGTTTAATACAAAAAGGCTGATTTGGCAGTTGTGTATTCTGCCAAACTGTTTTCTAAATTAGATATTTATTTTGCTTTTTTTTTTTTTTTTCTTCAGGGTACTTATGAAAAACAACAGAGAAAATACAAACTGGGTGTCTGATTCTATAAATTCCTGTGTCAAGTCAGGGACTCAGGAAACCCAAATAGACCCATCTGTGCTATGCTCTGTACAAAAGCAGCTAAATTCAGTCCATACAACAATTTAATTAAAGTAAACTGCAGTGATTATAAGGAAATCATTGAAAAGTGGAGGGTGAGAGTCTCTGGAGATTAATCGTGTTTGTCACTTAGGAGCACTTCCAGCACAAGTACAGGGTTTGGTGTCTTTAAAGTAAGTAAATCTTTGGAGGTTACGAAGCTGCTAGCATCTTCTTATTAAGAAGTGATAGTTCCTATGTCAGAGTTGCTTTTCAGGAGAGAGTTTTGTAGCTGGAAAGAGTTTTCTAGGAATGTGTGCTGTGTATAAAAAGGAGTCCAGTCACCCTGTTACAGGCAGTTACATCTCTTCCCAGAGGGCTAATTTGAGGCAGATACTGCATTTTGCAGTAGGAATGTGCTGTGATACCTACATGGGAAGTACACGGACAGGCAGTGAACAACAATGATGGAGTGGAGGACATACACGAAGCTTGAAAATGAAAGTGAGGATTACTGTCAGGGTTCTACAGTTATGGAATAGCTCTCATTTCCTGAACTGAAGCGCTCAAAGTTCAGGTACAAAAATCCATTATTTCGTAATATTGTGTTGTTTATGTTCTACAGGATTTTTCATTATGTATTAAAAAAAAAAAAAAAAAAAAAAAAAGAAATCTTTATTATTAGGGAAGAAGGGATTAAAAAAGAATCATGCAGAACTCTTTAATAGCATCCTTCTCTGCTTTCTACCTGCAGCTTGCTTTCCATTCAACAAGAAATTGTATATGTTTATGGAAAGGAAATTAAATTCCTTATTAAATTATGTTTTTCTGCTTTTGGGTCTAATTTAATCAATGTTTTTATATTGGAAAAGTGAAGTTAGAAATACTTACGCTACTACCATGGATCTGCAGCCTTTGTTTATCAAAGCTGTCTTGTGTGATTGCATTTATAACGTTGAGCATCTATGATCAAGCCACAGGGGAAACAGTTTAAAACATGTTGCAATTTCAGAGGCTGCTTCTTTTTTTATTTTGCTTTAAATTGGAATTGTAGCAGTAGATCCCAGACAAACTGGAAGACTAGTGTTTTATCCCTTTTTCTCTACACTTCTTGTCATTCTTGGGCTCAACCTGAACATTCACTTTGATTTCTTTGACGAGTCTTGGAACCTCCAAGTAGCAAGTCCATCCTAGAAAAGAAAATTGTCACTGTTATCTACATGAGACAAAAACTGGGGAGGAATCTAAATCATCCAGACGATCTCCAGCTCTGATGTCTAAATTTGGTGTTTCAGGGAATGGAGAGGGGTGCACAGATCTACTTATCCCTGCATTAGAGCAGCCAAAAATGGCTCATGTTATTTGAGACTTGAGCCTGTGGAAACAATTTAGAATGAAAATGTAGGAGGAAACTGCTTGCTTAATCATCATCTTTCCACATCTTCACTGAAGAAGAAAAGTCAAATAAATCCAATTTGCATGAGGTTTCTCATGCATGCATCTCCTGCTGTGAAGTAGAAAAATATTTTCTCTGTATTTAGAGAAGCCACGATAGCCTGTCAGTGGCTAGTTTAACACCTGTAAGTCCACCCGCTCTTAACCAAGTCCTGTGAATCCAGGCAAATAAAGCAATCTTATTTCAAAGATAGTAAGTTCAATTCTAGTGGCTGCACAGAGTCTTTTATCTTCCATGCTCAATCCGTTACCATGTTCTCAGCACTTAATTCCAATATCATGCCCAAATACTCTAAATTGAGATATGTTTCACTATAGAGAACCTTTCCAGAGTAGTGGAAATATCTTATTAAATAAGATAAAAATATTTTTTTCTGTTTTCAGGGTTGCTTAAAGATTTTTGTTTATACTGAAAAAAAGTATGACGATACCTGCTTTTACTGACTCATTTCATGAGCAATTGCATGATTGTGATTTTTCTAAATACTGTCCTTTAAGGACTTCATATGCTTTAACTTAACTTAAAATTGTTGCAGTCTAGGGGAGGAGGGAAGACTAAAAGGGAAAAACTGAGTGTTTTATATGGAAGTCATCACCACAGCTTTTAGCTTCACCTGCTTCTGGGATTAGAGTGTATATTATTATCATGGAAAAACTTGTTTTCCTTTTCCAGAGCTGCAGATTTTGAACTTCTTTCTTTGTGGGTTCCTACAAAAAGAGTTGGGTTAAGCAACGAACATTATTATAAACTCAAACAATTGGAGTTTGGCAGACTTGCCATGAATTGGTCATGATGGAAGCTGCAAAGGGAGTCCTTAACTGCAGTTAATTTTGAGGTACTGTTAAAATTAGTGACTAATTGTCAAAGCAAATATTGGTCAGAAAGCTTTTTCTACTGGTGGGAGAAGGAAGTTCACGTGCTATATGAGATTTTCCAAAGGAAGGGAAAATATACTTTCTAAAGACCTTGAAATACTGCCTCAAAACTTGAAAATCATCCTAATGTCACTAGTATATCAAGAAAAGCTGAGTTTGTGAGAATTTAGGTGTGCAAAGGTGTGGTGCTGCACAAAGGGTGATGCTTCTTCTGTGGTCAGCAAGAGCAGAGAACTCCTGGAAACTCCCAGAACTTTTTCTAAAACAGTAACCCAATCATTTCTTGCCAGTGCTAATTTTCTCTGAAAGGCAAATAAACCCTCCAAAAAATGGACTCAAGAAAAACGCAGGCCCTCTGCACGACTTCATCTAGCAATGAGAAAATGTTATTATCTGGAAGTGAAAAAATTGAACTTTGGGAACTTTGTTTAACAATCATTTCTCTTCCTGATTGAAATAAATGAGCCCAAAGATTTGGCCCTATGTTCACTCTTCAGAGAAAGGGCTTTTACATTGATTTCTTTCAATGAGCATAATTTTTTATTTTGATGTGCAATTAGGGCAAATTCAGCTTATTTTTTTCCAGCTTTTTCTTTCACACAATGCCCCTTAATTAAGCACACTATGCGGAGACGGCAGGTAACCCAATGTGCAAGGCTGAGAATCTGCTGTGATCAGAACTAGAGCCACAGCTCACAGCAGCCAGCAGCACTTTTAAGAGTGTAAAGCTGCAAAATTGCAGGTAAGAGAGCCAAAGCCCATAATGGCTCATTTTAGAGTTAACTGGTGAAAGCCAAGCAAGGGCAAGCCCTTGGCTGTATGTGCAAGCTGGTGGATATAGCATCATGTTGACTAGCTAGCGGTTGTGTATAGCAAAGGATACATCTAATTAGCAACATCCAAAACTTGCAACTTGCTGTTGGAATTAAGCAAAAGTTGCTCCTGCTTGTCAGCAAGAGCTGTGTTAATCGAGTTTAGAGTAGTTTGGTTTCCTGCTCTGGATCCTGGGCTGAGAGCCAGCGGGAACCTTCAGCTCCTTCTGTGGCTTTGGGCATTCTCAGTTTCCTTTGCCCTAATACGTGAGTAATTCTCTTGTCCCATAATAGTGTGTTAATTCTTCAAAGCACTTTGCAAATCCCTGCGTGCCTGGTTCCAGCTGGCCGCTGTCGAAGCATGATGGCTTGGGCTGGGAGCATGTGGACATCCACCTGACCAAATGATGCTGTAACACAGCTGGATCAGAAATGTTTCTTGCAAACTGTGTCCTGAAATACTTTCTTTGGATAATGAATGCTATTTTAGAGCAAAACATGTGTAAGAGAATATGGGTGATACAAAGCAATAACTGTTTTTTCTACTGTGCTTTAAAGAAGACACAGAATTGAGAAAAAGATTGACCAAGGAGCCATGTCCAAGTAATTCAAGGACCATCCTTCAGCTGAATTCTGCCAGCTTCGTCCAGGCACTTAAATTCCTGACCAGGTCAGGTCTTGAGGGTTTTTTTTTTTTCCACTACAAGGGCTGCTCCAAAAGCAATGCCTCCTATTTTATTTTGTGTGCCCACGATGTCAGAGGCTGACATTAGTGGTATGGCAGTAGAGGCTGAACCTTCCCTCCAAACTTCCGTTACTATATGTTGCCATGTGACAGATGGCAGCAGAGAGGCAGTCTGACAAAATGACATCTGACATGGAAGTGCATTTGAAGCAAAGGTGTGTCATTGAAGTCCTTCGTGTGGAAAAAATTGGCGCTGATTGACATTCATCGATCCTTGTTTATGGAGACAAAATGGCGGGTGTGCACACAGTGAGGTGGTGAGTGGTGTGTTTCAGCAGTGGTGATAGCAACAGTGAATCACCTCCACTGAAGCAGATTTTTTACAAGCACGGCATGTGGGCTCTTGTTCATCACTGCTGAAAATGTATAGCTAATGGTGGTGACTATCTTGAAAAACAGTGTTTTGTAGCTAAGAATTTGCTCTACCAAACAGTGTTATTATGCTCTTTGTATCTGTTTTTGTGTCCATGGAAATATATAGGAGGCATTATTTTTGGAGCAACCTACATACATAAATAAATGCTTCTTGACACTTAAGAAAATATTCAAAAATTAAAAGGAGATCAGTGTCAGGGAAAGGGAAAACAGGAAGGTAAACCAAGCTCACGAGAATGGGCTTTAAGAATAAAACCAGGCCAACTTCAAATTCTGGGATTGATTGAAATTCCAGCAATAACCCATTCTCAGCTGATAGATGTTTTGCTGAATCTACAGCAAGAATAGCTGTAACACAGGGACGAGAGGAGCCCTGGAGGAAAACATAGTTGGAAAGACTTCTGAGTTTGCAGAACTTTTTTTCCCTCTCTTTAATATATCCTGACCGCCACAGTCTATATTTTCTTTGTTCAAAACTGTACAGTAGCTGTCTACAAACTGCTGTAAAGTGCAGTTACCTGTTATTGCCCTGTAAATAATTGAATAACCTCTTCCAGGCAACATGGTCAAGATGCAGATTTAATTTACTTCCAGGCCAGGAGTAAAGATGGTTGAATCCATGCTGCTCACTATCTGTGTCTGGAGGTGTTGCGTACAGGTACATAAATAGTTTACTGAACCTGTCAGATTCTCTGCCAGGAATGAGCATGCCCTCTGGCCTGCTACACGTGCATATATGAAACAGTTCCCCTTCAGTTCTCTGACATTAAGGACTAATATATTTTCCAATACTTCTGTGGAGGTAGATAAAAGACATATTGCACATGTTGTGGCAGAAGTCAACGTAGAGTTTGGGGTTTTTCAGGGAGGGGGGGGGCTATGGGAAAAGTCCTGTTTTTTTTTTTTTTTCTTACCCCTGTGCTCTTTTTAAATGTTATAACCTAATTGTAGAGGTGATGTGTAATTGTCTCTGACAAAATTTTGAAGGTAGGGATCCCGTTTCTCCTTATTGCAAATATCAGTAATGTGAATGGAAAATAGGGCTGAAATGCCCCTTGATGTAACGTTCAGGTTGTAAAATCAAGTGTAGCAGAATCCAAACTCAAATTAGTCACCAGAAATACACAATCAGATGCACGTGGGCTGCAGTACTGATGCTGGGAACTAGGTGGGCACTTAGTCCAAAGTTGCTTTTTCAAATGTGCTCAAGATGCTGCTCTGCAGAACCAGACCCAGTACACAAAGGCACAGGTTTGGCACATTGCTGCTGAGGATGTCACAACAATACTGCTGTATGGAGAATTAATACCGTAATAAGGAGTGTGATTAAAATGAGACTAGCTTATATTTTATTTAAAGCCAAAATCCAAAGTCAGTAATGTCCCTTGAGTAGCTTACCTGAGCCTTTCAGAAGCTTTCATCTCTGATTTTCAAAGTTCTTATATTGCTTTCTGTTAAAAGGAAAAGAAAATGCTTCCTACTCTGATCTGCACTCATTAAATAAAACTTTAATTTATATAATTTTCTCCTCAGGTTAGTATGTTTTGAATTATTTAGTCTATTATACTAAGAAAAAAAAAAAAAAAAGATGAAGAGAAAAGAGAGATTTTAGGGGTGGGAGATGTTGGCGAGAGGAGAGAGAAGAGAGAAACCTTCCTTTTTTTGAAGCGAATTTTAAATAAGGTAACATCCTCTGCAGATGTCCTGTCCTCTAAATTGCTTTTTCAGGATAATTAATAAAACCTTGATGCCACTGCTTCTCCATTAACACTACCCCCTTTGGAACTGTAGATGCTAAAATCATGTTGACAGCACAACTTTTTCAATTGTTGCCATTAAAAAAGTCCAAGATAATAGAAACAAGAACACTCCATTTGCCTGTCAGTCTCTGAGATGAGAATGCTTTAATGCCTGATCACATGTAATCAGTAAAATTCCTTTCTGTTTTGGTAAGATGTTGGGTACTTACCACACTGACACACATGCACAAACACACATACACACACACACACTTGTACTTTCCTGGTAATGTTCCGGAATGGATAATGATTTTCCTATCACAGTTCCTTTGCAGTTTGGATTAGATTTAGTATTTTTCTGCTCTTGCTGTTGTAAACTCTTTATGTAAAGCATGGCTGCACACTGCTAAACAGCTGTTATCTTCCTCTCTAGAGGTGGATGCATTAAGCCATTCTGTTTACAGAGATACTTTTGCGTGACTTTTAATGAAAATTGAGTTGTGCAGCCACCGTCCAAAATTATGATCTTTGCTTGGAAATTGGCCCTCTTTGAAAGTCATTGAAGATATTTTGATATTATGAATCCATGGCCATTTAACATATCTCATTCATGATTGCTTTCCAAGGACAGTGCTTTCATAGAATCATTAAGGTAAGATTGGAAAAGACCACTAAGATCATTCAGTCCAACCATCAGCCCATCCCCACCGTGCCCACTGAGCCATGTCCCTTGGTGCATGTTTCTTTAAAACCTCCAGGGGCAGTGACTCCATCAGTTGTTCCACTCTTTCTGAAAAGAAATTTTTGTTAATATCCAACCCGCCTCCCCTGGCACAACTTAAGGCCATTCCCTCTCTTCGTAAAAGTTGTGTTGCTCCTGCAAGGTATACATCTCCAGCCATCACATAAGCAGTTTGCCATAATTCTGATCCAAATATATATTTATATTTATATTAGTATATCTATAATAGTAGACAAGATAAAGTGAAGCTCAGTGCTCATATCATAGCAATGACATAGCTGGCAACCATATCACTACTCACTGACAGTTACTGTGTGACCTGTAAGTTACAGGAGTTGCTATTGCTGCATCAGAGGCCTATAATCTGTTAGTTTTTGAAATAACATTCCTGTACAGATAGAAATAAGTAAAGGCACTGTATCAGTGCATAATAGTGTGCAGCTAGTATTTATAGAAGTGTTCCATGCTGCATAATAGTTTGTCACTTTTGTTGCGAGCTCACATAAAATCTATGGCTGCTGTAGGGCAAAGGTATAAAACTTTCATGAGTAATATAAAATATACAAAATGTTGCTGTTAATATTTAATACAATTTGCAGCAGTCAATGAGCACAATCAATGTTTATTAATTAAGATGTTCAGTTGCAATAGCAATTTCTTCTTTTTGGTGTATGTTTGTCTTCAGGGAGAATTTAGCACGTTTTTTGACCCTTTTGGATTAAAAAACAGGGTGTTTAACAGTATTGTTGGTACATTTTACATTACGTTTGCCTTTTCTTCAGCAAGTAAACACAACTCTTTTAGTGACATCTATTTAAATACACTACTTGATAAGAGAACTGGGTTTTGGCCAAGGTATTTAATAAGATGTGTAGCAATTTGGGCTGTTTGTAGCAGCCATACTGACGCACTGCAGATAATGTAGTGTTTCAGGGGGAGGGTTGCTTGGCTAGGTTTGTGGGTTTTTTGTTTTGTATTGTTTTTAGTTTTTTAACACTGTTTTTTATACATTATGAGGGTTGCAGATAGCAGTATGTGGGATAGGAGATTAATTTACTCAGCTGATACGATGATATGATCTTACAATCCCTTGAGGTGTGTCTTGCTCTACTCTTTGAATCGAGTCATGTACTAAAAGGTCCCAAAGAGGCACTTTGGCCCAAGGTGCAGATGTGCCCATTCTGGGGATGTTTGCCCTGGAGCCTTGTGCTCTGCTCCCCTGCAATCACAGACATTGCTCCCAGCGAGGAGATAATTCCCAAACCAAATGCTCTTGTAGATTTAGCAGTTAGCAGTGGTATTTTAACTAACCCATTGAGGCCTGGTTTATCAAGATTGCATGAAAGCCATTATTTTTGTGGTTTCTGTAGGTTGCAAGTGAGTAGTTGTGGTGGAGAGGAGCCAAGGGCCTGTTTTGGCAGCAGATGTAGAGTCTGATTTAGGCGGAGGTGGGAGATTTTCTGTCACCTGAAGTAGGTGGTTGATCTCCTACCACAGTTATAATTTGTCTCCTCTATTTTTCTGTGTTGGGTTTCTCTTAAATAAAACTTAGCAGCTTAAAGATGGCTGCTTGCTGGGAGTCACACTACAAAAGAACCTGCTGGACTCTAAGATGTCTTCTAGCTAAGTGTCACACTAGAAAACAGCTTAGTGGACTCTATCAATAAAAGTTAGTGACCATACTTAATGCCATCACCAAAACGGTATGTAGTCTGTTAAGGTTTATCCTTTCATTTTCACACTTGTGCTGAACCAGTTGAGGGTAGCTCAAGTATATTTTATATTTTTTGCCCCTCTCAGACATTACTGAACTCTCCAACTACATTAGAACTGGAGCACTTATCATATCACATCACATCATAGAATGGCCTGGGTTGAAAAGGACCACAATGATAATCTAGTTTCAACCTCTCTTCACAGTTTGTTGTCTGAATTCTTTGCAAGTAAAAAAGGTTTTACAGAAGAGACTTCAGGAGTAAAAGAAGTGTTCTGAAGCAGCCAAAAAGTGGTTAAGTAAAATTAATTTATTTGTCTAAAATCATCCCTAAAGTAAACATAAAAGCCATGATACTTTATTTAATTTGTTCTCTGGGCTAAAAATGTCTTGAGATTACCAATGATCTTAGTTGTAATAACTTTTTATATATATATATATATAACTGTGCCACATTATTTTGAACTGTACTGCTAGGGATTTATTGAAATATATCAACCTTATTGCTAATATTTCACAGACGGTTCTTCATTTCAGCAATATAGAATTCAATTTAGCAGAAATATGATATTCCTTCTGAAATTTTAAATTCCCAGCAGATGTATAATTCAATTAAGTCCAGAAGATTAAAAAAACTGAAGTCATTCTCTATACGTACACTCTTTCTGCTCAGTTCCAAAATAATGAAAAACTACAGCTGTTCAGTTTTGGTTCATCTATCGCTTTGTACAGTTTTTATGGGTTTTATGTGTAATCACATTTGCAGAGAGAATTTTTATACAGTCTGCTCCATTTTGCACAGTTATTATCTTTCCACATTAAAAACAGATTGTAAAAACTGATATACAAGCCTTGGGCCCACTCCTTAAGGAAAGTAAAGCACGGTCATTAATCATAGGAGGGTACGGGGAGAAGAGGAGCTCATAAAACTTAATTGTTCTGTTTCCTTGTGTTACAGGATGGCCTTTGTTTCCTCGTCTTCCTACCATCAACACATTTGTTTATTTTGAACTGCTCGCAGTCTGTATATATAGAACTAAAATGGTCATTTATTTGTGCCTAACCAACTTTAGCAGAAATTGGCCATGCACAACTATCTGAGCAGCAGTTCTCCAAAAGCAAAGGGGTCCTTTTGTGTAAGCACTGGCGTGCTGAGAGCCCTGCCAACCCCTTCAATTTTGACTCATGTTCCTAAGCAAGAAGACAAGGTCAGGTTTCCACATTAAATGCTACAATGCCCATGATCTGTGCAGATTTCTTGGGCCTCAATTGGTCTGTTTTTGAATGTGGTTGCAGAACAGACCTGTTTGAGGGTGCTAGTTGCACCCAAGCAATAATGCATTTTGTTAAACTGTAATGCCTACACTCTTGCTGCTCCACAGGTACATGTGAGGCAAAGCCTGAATGTATTCCATATCACCTACACCTCAGAGTTCGCATTTCTTTTTTTTTTCTAATCAATTTAGTTTATCGAAATATTACCTTGCTCCTTCTGTCTGAATTTCTAATCCACAAGGGAATAAAAATATACTTCAGCCAAGCTTTTCAAATACAAAATAGATATGTTTTTATTCTACATTCCAAACTGTAGGGCATCAGAAGGGTATTAAAAATAATAATAAAAAAAAAAGCTTAACCTATGATTCCTTCCAACAAGAAAGCATTTGCAGCTTTCTCCCTAAGCAGTCAGTCAAAGGTAAATAGCTTACGCGTCAGTGATCACCACTGCATCTAATCAACTACCTGATTGCCCAGACGAATCCTACACTGCTCAGTATTGACCTCATGAAGTAAAAATTGATTCACTGACCCGTCACTAGATTGTTTTCCAGAAAGTGTAAGGGACTTACCCATGCTTCCTAGTGTTGAAGGTGCTTCTTATCTGTATCTGCCTTTGGCAGATGACAGAGTGTTTTTTTTTCTCTTCCCCTCCCCCAGTAAAACTGGAATGTGCAGCTGTTGAAATGGGAGAACCCAATTATTTTTTGTCCTGGTTCTGGTTTAGGTAAAAGAAATCTGGCTTTGGGGTGGATAAATCAACTGAAGGAACATAGCTAGCAAAAAAAAAAAATAATGCTGGCAGGGGGAGAGCTATTGAATGGAAGTGTGAGCAATCTCACTAGGTGAGATAGGATATAGATATTTGCTGTAGAATGTGCAATAACACAAGTGTCTTATCCATGGTGACTACCTCAACAGACGTGAGACTCTGCATTCATCTGTGTTACAAACTGGTAATCAGATTCCCTTTGTCATTGTAAGGGTAAGCTAAGGAAGAGGAAAACAATATTTTCTGTTGATTTGCGATTTTTATGCATGTTAAGATCTCAGTCATCATTTGGGTAGTATTCTTCCTTTTGTTCCTCTTAATCTGTGTTTTGCAATTTGAAGTTTGTTGAGATTTCATGGTGATTCATCAACAACCTTTGTTCATTTTCTCAATGAAGTGGTGGTGATGACCTTTTCGTAAATCCCATTGAGAACCTTAAGAAAAATGCCTATGCCTTCATGAAGCAAAACTTTTTAGTACCTAATGTAACTTCTCATCTCCTTCTGAACCATGACCTATAAAACATGAAAATCTTTGAGCTGCATGTGGTTAATGACTGCTCCCCTTTCTCATGCAGTCTGTCTGCACTGTGGATACCTCCCTGCATGTATTGAGCCACCAAACATAAACACTATCTTCTTCTGATGCTGCTGTTCCTTTTTATTGTAGTCCAGTAGGCTTTTCTTGTACTGCAGTATTTCAGGTCAAGCTTCCTACATATGGGTTACAGCAACTGGAACTTGGACAGCCCTTGTTGCTTTCTTCTGGGCTCTCTTTAGCTGGCTCATAGCTCTGTTGTAATTTGGTGCCCAAAACCTCAGTAGCAGTTATTTCTGTAGCAGTTACTTCTATGAATAAAAATTCTCATGTCCCACTGGAAAGTGTAAATGCAGTGACACTGACTTTCTGTTTATCCTTCCTGTGATCAAGGTCTTTTCATCCTTCATGTAGCATCTCCATGTTCCTCTCAAAACCAAACACTCTCCTCCCACCATGTCCACACCACACTGGTACACCAGGACTTAACTGCCCTACAGAAATGATTGCTTCAGCCTGATCAGTCTAATCTGCAACAAAAACAAATAAATATTGTCCAGTAGGCTGATAATTTATTTTCTGTTTCCTTGTCGAATTTGCTGTATTGCAAAACTTTGAGTCATGTGCTTTTAGTGGGAAGCTGACCCTGTTGTGCAGGAAAGGCTCAAGACTAGAACAGAAGATGCTGAGAGATTCAATCCATCTGTCTGACTCAGGAGAAATAAAATAAGCTGCCTTTCTCTATTTTTTTTTCCTATTAGCTAATCTGTGTTCAGACATTATCTGCATATCCAGACATGTTGCTTTTTTTCCTAAGAGCTCTCCCTGAGGGAACATTTTCAGTTTTCCCATTGCACTGCAACTTTATTGTCCAAGTGGATGGCAGTACCGACGTGCTTTTTCTGTCTGTGATGAGTTCCTTGAACGAATATATAATATTCATCAGTAAATAGTTCTCAATTTTTGTACAAAATCTGAACTTTCTTCATAAATGGGTTTCCTTCTCATAAATTATAACATGAACAGCAATTTAGAATCATAGAATCATTTGAGTTGGAAAGGACCCTTGGAGGTCGCCTAGTCCAACCCCTCTGCAATGAACACCGTTATTGTAAAAAACTTTTTCCTTATGTCCAGTCTAAATTTTCCCTGTTTTAGTTTGAAATCATTTCCGTTGTCCAGACCCAGAGTCTGTCCCCTTCTTTTTTACAGCACCTTCAGATACTGAAAGGCCTTTCTCAGGTCTCCCCTGAGCCTTCTCTTCCCCAGGCTGAACAGGCCCAGCTCTCTCAACCTATCCTCATAGGGTAGGTCTTCCATCTCTTGGATGATCATTTAGATTTGTGATTTAAGTGGAGAACAGATTGCGCAACTGGAGCCAGGAAATGGAGCTAAATTTCTTACCTTACCAGCCTTTCATTCTGGCTTTTTTTTATTGCAGAGATCATGATTCACTTTCAGCTTATGAAGGATTTCATGGCTGATGCCCCAAAACAACCACTATGTAATTTACAGTTCATCAGGGTCTTAGTATAATTTCCTTTTTAGAAAGTTGATAAAAGTTTTTAAAAGCTTGTGAACCTCTCATTTAGTGGGTGTAGGCATCAACCTTCACATAGCCCTCATGAGCTGCAAGTAAGCAACAATCTTAGTTGAGTTCTGAAGTATTTCTTTTGCAAATTCCTATGGTTAAATGGGACTCAGTAAATGATGAGCACCTTCAGGCAGATTCAGGAACATACTGCCAAGTTAGTAACAGAGATCGCCACAATTTGTAAGTGACTTTCTCCTTTGTTTTAAGCTGTTAAATATTTTATCTCTCGTAACTGGAGAGAATGAGACAGGGTAAAGTGTCCTGCTATGGGCTTGGTGCTTCTTTCTTGTCTTTTTATTTATTTTTTTTTCACTCCTGGGTACGCATTAGGTTTTCAATTACTTTCCTGTTTACACCAAGAAAAGAAAACAATGCTGATTGTACCCACAGGTAGTCAGCCTTTAGGTAATCAAATGACAGCAGTTAATTCCTTCCACATACAGCAATGCTCTTCCTCCTAATGGAAAATAAATACCATCCCTTTCCATGGTGCAGCTGAAGGGGGGGAAGGATGGGACCTATCTGTACTCCATCTTTCCAAAGATTTGAGATACATTTGAAGCTATTATAGCTTTGACCTGAGTAAGCAAGAAGTCTTACTCACCCCTAGCTTGAAACTCTTGTGGGTTTTGTTTGTTTGTTTTTCTTTTGAATTGCATGGTGGGTGATTTGACAGTTCACATTTAGATTTACTTAATTGGCTTCAGTGTTTTTCGGACCATTTTAAAATGAAAGGTATTGTATGCTACTATTTTCAAAGATCCTGAATGTGTTTTCTTATAAACTGGAAAAAAAATCCTCTGCAGCTCATTCTCATTTGGTCTATTTGTATGAATAAATGATGAGAGGGATGCTCATAAAGAGATTCCAGCCTATGCATGTACTGAAAAATTCTTAAAAAAAAAAAAGTTTAAAAAATAGAAAAAACTCAACGTATGGTTTTGTTTTATTTGAATTTGGGTTTTCTGTTTATTTTTTCTTGTTTACTTACATTGTTTCTCCTGGTTTAAGGCAGGAATAGTGCTTTAAGTAAGACCCTGAAGGGGACATGAATTTAATATAATCTTTAGTTTAGCAATGATTTTAAAAAAATATAATAATCCAACTCCTAAAAAGTCAAGAACGATAACACTAACAGGCAGCAAGCAGAGCTCTGTGAATTTGTGAGACCTTCTTTTCTATGCTGTGGCTAATTTAGTCTTACATGCCCTCTTACACAAACAAACTTGAGCATGGTATGCTTAATAATGCAAAGAATATTAGTGCTAATCACTTGGAAGCTTCAGTAGCTCTCTGCCACGTTTATCTTCATCATATATATTGCAGTGAAGTTTACTTTTTTTTCCTTAATTCCTCAACCTTTAATCTCTGTAGCTGGACAATTGAACCTCCACTCCCAGCACTTTGGCCATAAGTAAGGTCTGCGTTCTGTAGCCTGCTCACCCTATGGCTATCTCCAGCAAGCTCAAGAGAAAAAGTTGATTTTCCATGCAACTTCACCCATCCTGTGTTTAGTTTAGTGTAAAGAGCATAATTATTCTTGTGCTTCAAGTGCAGCTACGAGTGACCAAAGCCTCTAAGTCTTTTTCTCCTTAGCAGGAAGACTGCTACGGTTTGTGCACATCAGCTTTGGCTGCTGCTATCTAATGCATGAGTTGTAAATGTGAAGTGTCCTGACTCCTTCACGTGGCTCAAGTGCTGGAATCTGCCTTGAAAGCTGTCAAACCAGCCAGAGCACTGCTCCTCAGACATGATCTGTCAGTAAAAAATCCTTTCAGCTAGAAGTTGTCTCGAATAGCAAACTTGTTACCTGGGCTATCTGACCAATTTCTATTCATAGGATGGGAGAAAAGGAATGTACAACACTAGGAAAATTACCTGCTGGTAATTTTTTGTTGTTATCCTGTTCTTCTCTTATACTGCTTTCCTTCTTTCTTCTCTGCCTGGGATGTTGCTTGACAGATGTTTTCCCCTTATCTCACTCTTCCTTTATTGCTCTGCCAGTAGTATCTGATTGATCGAAAGTGGGCAAGCTGGTACTTACAATAGCATCCCTGGCTGATAACTCTTTTGCCACTTTTCTTGAGAGAGTAGGAGTTATTGCCCAGTTTTGACTGACTTCTGGACAACGAAAAGAAAGTAGGATAAACTGCTTTGTGGTAACTATTACTCTTATTTTGCATAGAATTTTAGGATCGTCTGAAAAACATTAGGTAAATCCTTGAGCTTAAAGGCTGTGAGTGATCTTTTTTTTTTAGTTTAAAAATTGAGCTGGACTGGGACATGGTTTGAGCTCTGATAATAATGTAAAAAGATTTGGGGCAGAAGTTGAAGACCTTCTGTCATCTCTGTATATTCAAATTGCTGATCACGTTGGAAATGTAACCATTCTGCCTGGCTGCTTCTTCCTGTTCACGTGAGTGCTTAACCTGGCAAAATACGTGCTGGTTGTCTGTGATGCTGATTGTAGATGGATGAAACATGCAAATTGACATCACAACTCCTGTGCAGTAGGAGGATTAGTGGGGATACAGATGAGACACAATGGTCCTCCAAGACATATTGCTCCACTGCAATTCAGTAGACAATTTCTGTCTCAATGGCTCTCCAGACTACCTGGAAAACACAGTACCTGTGTGGGGAAATTTTGCTGAGTGAAAGATGGAGACTGGTTCAGATCGCCTCAGTATCTAATGCATTAGAAGTGATCCCTGTGAGGATTTTTGTCAGTGTATTTATTTTACCACTTTATATGCTGTATATCATTGCCAGTACACTTCATTCATCTGTGATTAACAGGATAATTTCATTCTTGACTTAACTGGGACTTTGCATAGTAAGAAAAATGTAGTGATTGTATTGCTTTACGCAACAAGAGTTGTATCATGTAAGCAATTGGGGAAATGGTCTTACTGCATGTGTTTATTACAGTGCAGTACTTTGTAAAGTCCATTTGAATTGAACCAGGCTTTTGAACTATTGATTTAGCTGGCACTTAGTGCACTGAGAATAATAAACAGTTGTACTACGTAGGCAGCAGCCTGTAGGAGATGGGAGTCTGTCTGCTTGTGTATGTAATGCAGCAACTGGTGTCAGCTGCACTGACGGGAGGGAGAAAAGAATACAGCAAAGCATGAATTAAAAATAATGATAATAATAAAAAAATGCTTAACGACAAACTGCCTAAGCAGGAACATAGAGGGCATTTTGTCCTGAGGCCAGCTTTAGGAAATCCCATAATATGGTTTGTAACGATGTATGCTTTGCTGAAATAATTCACACTGTTCAAATAGAGTTAGAAATTGATCTAATAGGAGAGTACTATATGTATTTCTGTTGTGTAGATATGTGCTTGTATGGGCTAACCTTCTCCTTGTGTGGAAGATATTTTAAAATAAAGAACTACAAAAAATACTGTCTGGAAATTTTCTAGACAGCTTAAGTATTTGTAGGTTATTTATGAGGCTTGCAGCATGATAATAGAGAATTAAATCTTTTTGTTTACTAATGTAGAGGAATCAACTTTTCCCATCTGTGAATGCGTGGAAGAGAAGGGTGCAAGCCCAAGGATGGAGAAAATGTAGGAGGTGTAAACACAAATCTCGTGTGATGCTAAGGTCACCAGCAGTATGGGATAATGGGGACAGTACTTTCATTTCTGAGACTTCCAGCAAGTAATGAACACAGATCAAATTGTCATCATTCTGTTCACTTAGCTGGTTTTTCCTTTCTTGTTTTAACCTAAAAACCTGCCTGAAACCACATCCATTAAAAGCGTAGCCACCAGCTTTGAGGAAGACAATAGGCAACACCATGCTGCTGCCTTGTAGGCAGGGCTCCTGCTGGAAGACAGCTGGCATATCTTCACCAGAGACATACAAAGCCAAATCACAGCTCTTTGGGTAATAATTTTGAAATTGGAGCAGATTTTTGAGGTTTTCAGCCTTGATTCCAAATAGCAGGATTTTTTTTTTTTTCTTAATTCTGTAACACCAGCAAAGCTTTTTCAGTCTTGCTGATCTGTTGTGACCAGAAAATGGTGCTAAATCCTCACTGTTCAGCTTCATCACTGCTTGGAGGGTTTGTGCAGTACCTCCATGAAGAGAGTGGGTCCTCTGCTCAAGTTCAATGGAGGTGGAGGGGACAAGCCTATGTGTTACCCTGGCAGCTATTGCACATGTACATAGGTCACTCTGAAGGTAATACCTCCTATTTATTTCCATGGAAACTACAACAGATACAAAGAGAACAATATCACTATTTGATAGAGCAATTCTCAGCTGCAAAATGCTGTTTTTCAACATAGTCAATACCATCAGCTATGCATTTTCATCAGTGATGAACAGGAGCCTGCATGCTATGCTCATAAAAATCTGCATCATCAGAGGTGACTCATTGTTTTACAGTTGCTGTGACAGCACCATTACTAGGAAAATGTTGCCCATGCAATCCATCTTTCATCGGCCTGAACTGATGAAAGTCAGAAGGTTCTAAATCTGGACTACATGATGGGTGTGTTAGGACAGTCCAGAAGAGACTGGCAGTGTGCTCTATGATCTTCAAACTGTTACGGGGACTGGTATTATCATGTTGCAAGAGAAAAGTTGTCGCCTTCTCTGGCCTCATGGTGGAAGCTCAAGCCTTCAGCTTAGTTCGCATTGTGATGTAGCAGTCAGAATTGATAGTTTGTCCAGGTTCCAGGAAATCCAGAAGGTTTACCCGTTTCCTATCCCAAAAGACAGTGCACATCACCTTACCCACTGAGGGCTGTGTCTTGAACTTTTTCTTCAATGGGAAATTCACATGTCACCACTCCATGGACTGCCATTTTGACTCTGGGTCATAATCGTGATATCGTGTCTCACCACTGGTAATGATGTGATCCAGGAAACTGTCACCTTGAGGCTTGTATTGGTCCAATAGGTCCTACAAACTTGCATACGGTGTTCTTTCTGTTGTGTTCTTTCTGTTCCTGTGTGAGCATTTGTGGGACATATCTGGAACAAACTTTATGATATTCCTATGTTCTCACCATCATTTCCAATGCACCGAAGCAAATATTCAGCTCCATACACATAATACTCCTGCTCATAATACACTGGTATACATGGATGAGCTGATTGAGATGCTCTTCATGTTGTGGTGTGACAGCTGTGCATGGCCATCTGGGACGTGGCTTCTCTTTCACGTTGCTGTCACCACTTCTGAAACGCACAACCACCACTTCACTGTGCTCACATCCACTGTTTGATCTCTATAAATGTTCAGCAAGTGTCAGTGAATGCCGGTGGGTGCCATTTTTTCCACATGTAGGAATTCAGTTTTACACCTTTACTTCATATGCATTTCCATGTCAGATGCCATTTTGTCAGACTACCCCTCTGCTGTCATCTGTCACATGGCAACAAAATGTAAGAGAATATTGGTGGGAAGATTCAGACTCTACTGCCATACTACCAACATCTGCCTCTGACATAGTGGGCCAACATCTTAAAATAGGAGACATTACTTTTGGAGCAACCCTTTTACTTTTATATGTATTTAATTTTAATGATTTATATTCATTCCAACCTTATGTTAGAATTTGAAGTAACTGATTCTATGTTTATAGAGAAGCTCGGAATTAACACGGACTTTTTTTCTCTCTTAAATATTTTTTCTTCCCCTCCATGGTGTTATGAGCATTTATGTACAGAAACTTTTTTTTCCTTCTTCATTTGGGTTTGCCATGTGCCTACATTTAAAAATGTGCTTAAAAGCTTTCTTGAATCAGATTTGGTATCCAGCTAGTCTGACTGTCATTTCTAACACAAGTTACAGAAATTAAGGGCTTTTGGTGACCTTTTGGTAGCCAAGGTGTTCTGTGGTTCTGAAATCTCTGGGTGAAGCTGTTGGACCACACTGAGTGGGCAGAGTTCATAATTAACTTGTAATAACTACTAAAAAAAAAAATATTTGATAATATAGCCTCCATCATTTCATTATATGGTCTTCATTTGTCCCTTTGTATGCAGCACAGATGAGACTACACCTCAATGTTCAGTTTTGTGCACCTCACTACAAGAATATCGAGTTGCTCAAACACGGGCAGAGAAGAGCAAAGAAGCTGGTGAAGGGACTAGAAAGCAAGAATTATATGGAGGAATGAGGGAATTGAGTCTGTTTAGTATGGCAAAAAGGAGGCTGAGAGGAGACTTCATCAGTCTCTACAACTGCCTGAAAGGAGGTTGCAGTGAGAAGGGTGTTGGTCTCTTTTCTCAGGTGATAGGTGACAGGACGTTAGGAATTGGTCTCAAGTTGCGCCAGGGGAGGTTTAGATTGGACATCAGGAAGAATTTCTTCCTGGAGAGGGTGCCAAGAATTGGAAGGGCTGTCCAGGGATCTGGTCCCCATCCCTGGAGACATTTAAGAGATGTGAGGATGTGGTACTAACGCACGTGGTTTAGTGTTGGGACATGGTAGGTCAGGTTGATGATATAGAAGGGCTTTTCCAACCTAAATGATTCTTTGATTCTATAATCATCCTTGCTCCAAATCACGTCAGCTGTCAGCCATGGCCAAATTTCGGCCATATGACATCTGAAATGTGGTTCTGGTTTACTTCAGTTCCCCTTCCCGTATTTGGGAAGGTTTCATTTCCCTTTCTCACTGTGAGATGTACAGATTTCTTTGAACCTTGCAATGAAGATTTTGCATGCAAATGTCTGAATACAATAAATGTTGTACGTAGCTATTTCTGTCATGTTGTGTGAGCCATGTCATTGTTTGCTGCTATTTTTTATTTTTTTCCCCCTCTGTTTCCCTGCAGAAGCATGGATTACATAGTTGAATTATCTGTCGGCCCCTATTTTTCCTCCTGTTGTCTCATCAGCTTTTTACGCCAATGAATACTTAACTAAATTTGACAGGCAGAAAGGTCTAAGGTATACTTAATTTCTACCAATCTAATAAAAATAGCAGGCCTTACAGAGGAGAAAAAGTAGTCTCTACAAGGGCAGGTCAGAAGAGCAGCCTTTATTAGCTATTCAAATGTCTGTGCAGGAGAGCAAATTTGAGACATAAATCAATAGGAAACCAGGCCATGTTGGGTCTGCCACTTACCAAACCACCCACCTTCCTCCCACCTCTGCCTTCAGACAGATCATTAAAGGAACAATTCCCCATGGAGGCACATTGTGGGGTGACAAGAGTTGGGGGAGTCTTACGCTGAAGATGGGTGGCAGCTGGGGAAACTCATTTCGGAGGAAACATTATTTTTGGACTGACTTTGAAGCAGGGGAGGGCAGGGAAGTGTCTCTGCTTAAATGGCCTGTTCTGCTGCCTCTGCGCGTGTGTGCATGCTGATTAACTGCATTTCTTTGTAGCTTGGTAGTGACTTCATCCAGGGGAAATGGAAGGACATGCAGTTAAATAACGTTCTTTGTGTATCTGTAATTTCTAGAGCTGCCTGTGAATGCTAATGCTGTTATTCAGTAATCTATTTCTCGGCTCTTGTAGCAGGACTGGAAGTTTTGTGAATTTGTAGGTGAATTGCCCAGTGAAACCACAGCAGATTGGTAGGGGCACAATCTGGTTTTGTACATCTCTTGGAAGAAACTCCATTTACTTGCAGGGAAATCATAAGGAAAAGGATGACCCTACTACTTGTCTAAAAAAATAAATAAATCTCGAGATAAAAAAATCCTCACATATGGGAATTCAACTCTAAAAAGAAATCTATGGCAAGGAGATTTTTTCAGTCTGAAATCTGTGGATTTGCTTTTTTGTTGTTCCCTACTTCTCGCTGCCATTCTGTGAGATGGAGGTGTTAATCTATACATAATGAAACTTCAGAACGCTCACTTACTGTATCTGTATATAGCTCCAACTGTTCTTAACTGTTCTTTGAGCTCCCTGTGAATGCATCTCACATAATAATCAAAAGAAATAGCAGAAAGTCTGTAATTAGAAACCTAACAAGTAGAACTTATACGATGATAGCTAAAAAAGCTAGCATTCACACGTGTTGACTTGCTTTACACAATTCAGTGAGAAATATCCATGCCTTTGCTAGGGTAGAAAGCACTTTAAAACAGAGTACAGGAATTTGTGATGTGCATGGATCACTTTGAAAATCAATCTTTTTTTTTTTTTTTTTTTTTCTACTGAAAGCTGTCCTGAAGGTGAAAGAGCTGTTACACTCTCCAGCTTTTTGGGTTTTTTTGTTCTCCTCTATGTAAGTCAGTAAAGTGGAAATCTTTCCAGTAAACAGACTGCGAGATTAGCATGATTAAAGACCTAGCTAATACCTGTGTTGAGTCAATAATGGAACACCTTACATAAAGTTACCAATCATTCCTTATGGACCAGCTCCATGCTTGTTCTTACTTTCTGGCACACTGTGTGCTTATCACTTGCTAGACAGGAGAGAAAGCATAGTCTAGGCAAAAAGTACCTTGAATTTAACACTCTGTGGCACATACATAAGTGTAATTGAAGTGGCAATTGGCTTTTAGCTTAATATTGCAATATACTGTACACTGGGTTGCTACATGTATACTCCGAGTTCACTATTCTGAGTGGCTCAGGGGAAAGTTTGACTTTGTGAAACAGGCCTGATAACAGGCCTGAACATCAGTTGAGTGTTTTCTTGTTTTCTCTATCTTTGAAAAGATATGCAAAAACTTATGCATGTTGATAGTATTGGAGCTCAAGGGGAGAACTTCAGTAGCTGACAGATGATAGTGCAGCTGTCAACGATGTGTATAGGGGTAAACATCTCCAGAGTTTGTAAGTGTTCTTAATTCCTATTCCTTCCTATTTAAAATACAAAGCTTTTAGGAACCGAATAGCCTCAGCATTACTACGGGGTGTGAATTTGGCATTAAGGAGCATTACTCGGGTGAGTCACCATCAAGAACATCCTGAAGCAACTGGGGTTCCCTTCGAGGTGTCTCCCATGGTCCCAGCCAAACTTGGACACATTTTGCTTATGAGACTTGACGAGATCTTAGCCTGGGGTGAGAATGGTTTCTGCAGAGAGCTCCATAGATTCAAGGAATAGGACAGATTGGGGTCAGGCTGATGAGAAATAAGTTGACATACATTTCCTGAAATGAAAAGGTCATGTTGCATTGAAAAATAAGTGGGTTTTTTGTTTATGGGGTTTGTATATTGGCTTGAACTTCATTGATGGGTAGTATGGTCCTCCAAGGTAAGGGAATGGGGTCATCTTTGAGTACCAGAGCTTGTGTAAGAATTTCAGGTGATTACAAATCATTCATCTGATATGGCCCAGTTGTTCAGATAATGACAGTCCACTCCACACCTCCCTCATCTTCAGTACTTCCATATTTCATGATCCCTGTCCATGGCTTCAGTAAACTAATATGCAAAAAAACATTGTGCCTCTCTCTGGGATGGCTGATCAACTTCATTACCACCCCCCTTGATGAATTCACCAAGGAGATACCTGGAGATCTGACTGAGAAAATCTTTTGTATCTGCTTAAATGTGCTTAAATCTAGACAGACAAGGATTTTCAATGGGGTAAAACTTCAATGAAGTTTTGTTGGGCTTTTTTATCATTGTTATTATTTATAGAAACTTCTTTTTTCCATTGGAAAAATTACAGCATCACCTCAAAATCATAGCTGTGCTCCGTGCTGTCCGTAAGTGCAACAAAAAGTAGCTTCTAGCACAAAGAGAATATAATATGCCTATGTATATATGTATATTTTTTGTGTGTAAATATTTATTGATAGGTGTATATATATAGGTGTATATATGTATATAAAATTATAACATAAGTGGAGAGAGTTATCACTAAAACTGACTCCACAGCTGGAAATAAACTGTCTCTGGTGTAGACAGGTAGGCTAGAACTTTCTGGTTGTGCACTTGAGACTGCTTTTAAAGGACTTCAAGTGATAACTATTTTTATTCTTCTCCATATTTTTTCTCTATGCCATTCATTTGTTAACAGTTCTTGCACTTGCTCCTAATTTCCACCTGTCATAGAGGTGTGATGACTTAAGTCAGATCTCATATGTAACGTGTCCCTAACATCAGTTTGAAATACAATATATTCTCCCTAGAGTGTATATATTAAAAACCCTAGCAATTTTATTCAAGATTGCTGCATTTTTGCTTGTGCAGTTAGTATGGTCGCTCTGAGGAACTGGCAACAGAAAGATAAATCTTCAATTTTCATAAAAACGCCTACATTATGAACTATTGGAAGCTGTGTTACCAAATGGTACTATTGACCAATGCTGCAGTATAAATATATATTCACCTGTTCTGCAGTACTCCTCCCTAGACGGGAATATAGCCTTCTCCATTTTTACCTTCTTTGATCAAAGCAATTGGAACACCGGTAGCATCTAAAGCTGAGAATATTCCCA
Source organism: Pavo muticus (assembly GCA_016647715.1). NCBI lineage: Eukaryota > Metazoa > Chordata > Aves > Galliformes > Phasianidae > Pavo > Pavo muticus. The sequence goes on from JACDJE010000049.1 coordinate 486,503, forward strand.
CTTGAGTGAATGTGATAGCAACAAATCTCCATTCAATAGGCAAAAGAGTTGTGCCAAGCATTTTAACAACAAGATAGGTTAACCAGGTTATAATTGTCTTTAATTTGCACTTGCAGAAGATGTAACATTTACCTGAACCTGCTTGGCATTGGGAAAAGTGCAAAATTCTGCCACTCCTTTGAAAAGAATCAAAGAAAAAACTTCAAATCTCATATTTGAAACAGAATATCCTGCTGATTGACCATGCATATTGGTATCAGTAAGATTTTTTGATCTATAGAGCTGGATGATCACTGCAAGTAGTGAACATGTACACAAAGAAAGATCAGCTCCATGGCAGGAAACATGTAGTTTTGCGTTTGTTTTTTTTTTTTCTGCCCTTTTCCAGAAGTATTTCAGAAGGCTCAGCCCTTTTCCCTCCTGAATGCATGCTGAATGCTTGCTTTTCTCTCTGTTGTCCTCAGAGACCTGGAAAATTTTATAACTGAGGTTATCTGGGTTTTTGTCCAGTTTAGTTATTCTTAATAATGGAAAGAAGAGGCTGTTCTTCCCATTCCACCCACTACTGCACCATTTTACTGCAAAAATCTGATTTGTCTTGTGAGTGAGAAATGGATGAAGAACACATTACCTACCATAGGCCTGTGCACTAGTCCTGTCATTTAGAATTACAGAATCACAGAATGGTTTGGGTTGGAAGGGACATTAAATATCATCTAGTTCCATCCCTGCTGCCATGGGGAGCAATGCCTTTCACCAGATCGGGCTGCCCAGGATCCCATCCTTGAACGCCTTCAGGGTTGGAACATCCACGTGCACTGTGACAGTGCTTCACCACCCTCTGAGTAAAGAATTTCTTCCTAACACCTAACCTAAGTCTCTCCTCTTTTAGTTTAAGACCATTTTCCCTTGTTCCATCTCAATCAGATCATGGAAAAAGTCAATCTCCCTCCTGTTTATGAGCTCTCTTTAAGAACTGAAAGGTTGCAAAGAAGTCTCCCCAGAGCTTTCTTTTCTCCAGGCTGAACAAGTCCAACTCCCTCAACCTTTCTTCATAGGAGAGGTGCTCCAGCCCTCTAATCATCATTGTGGCCCTCCTCTGGACCCATTCCAACAGCTCCACAGTCTCATGCCGGGGGCCCACTTCTCCTGAACTTGTTAAGTAAGGTTGCATTTTCTTACTCCATTGTGTCCTACAGACTTCCATCTTTCTTTGCAGAAGTTTTTGCAGGAAGTACCCACAGGCTTTAATTTCATAGTTACTGCTGCATTTTTAAGTTATTTTTCAACGGCTGCAGTGAATGGCTTTTGCTTTCAGTGTTTCTGTTCTGTAGGAGGAAACTGTAGGTGGTTACAGCTGTAATGTGTGCTCCATAATCTCAGAGCATTTGTTCAAAAAATTTCCCGTTTGCTCTGTTTCAATTTTTAACCAGTTGAGCAGCATATTCCAGTGCCTTGCTGTTTCAGTGCTGTGGGCTCAGTTGTGTCCCACCAACCCTTGGAGCAGTTGGCAATTGTGACAGGACCTCACCAGACCCACAGCCTCCAAGGAGACAGAGGGATGAGGGATGATGGCTGTGCTATAAGCCCAGCAATCACTGCAGATGGGAATTGAGGGGAGAGGCTTCTCTAGATTTTGTTTTGTGTTTGCTTGGTTTGATTATTTTCCCCTGAGCTTCTGGCCACCCCATCCACAACCCACATTTCAGCTGAAGCCCCTGGGGCAAGGCAGGTGTCCTTTTGAGGCTGTATTAGGGAGCATTGTGAGTCTTCATGTTGGTAGCCAGCAGCAGAAAAGCCAAAATATTGATTGGGAAATGTGTAACAAAAGGATACAGCTTCCTAAGAGCAAGCAGAAGGCATGAGCAGCAGGCAGTTTGGATAGGAAAAGGGACTGTGGAGAAGGAGCAAAGAGGGAAGAGACCACCGCTTGTCCTGATTTACATCCATCCTGGCTATTTGGGAGCATGTGGACATTACGTCCTCATGCTAATGCTCTCTGCAGGTTTATTTTTTTCCCCTCTTGATGATGTGGTATTTGCAATGTAAGTTTCCTTGATACTGTTGTTATAGTGATATTTCTCCTTGTGCCAACTATTAAGAGCTATCATGTGCAATAGCTCTTGAGCTTATTCTTTTCCTGGCATTAGCAGAGAGATTTATTCTCTTTGTAAATGTTGAAATGTTTTGCAGCTTAGTTATAAATATAGTGAAATCATGTTGCTTTAGTTCCAGCATCTGGTAGGATCACTTTAAAATATAATTGAGTAAAAATTAGACTTTAAACAGCAATTTTGTTCCTATTTTGCTACTTTAAAACCCCGAAATCCAACTTTTTTGTCTCAATAGCTATAAACAAATCTCTTCTTTCTTTCATGAAACTAAAAATAACTACAAATGCAGTCTCTTTCCCAAATTGCTTGCAATTTATATTAGCAGTGGCTTCAAGATTTCAAGCATGGATCTGCCTATTGAACAGCCCCTGAACGGAGGGATTCAAATTGTGGGCTTTATCAGGAAGACAGCCAGACACAAGACTCTGGTTGCCTCTTGTTTACTATTATTAACATTCAGTTTGATTATTTGGTAGAGAAATGTAAGCTAGATGAAACGTGTATGAATCTTGTTGCTGTACATACAGGTTCCTGCTCTATAGGGTGTGTGCCTGGGATGCAGGGGTCCATTCTCTGTGCTTCTAAAATGAAGTATTCTACTTTTCTCTTAGGGAAGTACACAGCAGGTCTGTGGTGGAGTCTGAAATTGAAATAAAGGATCTATTTATTCTCTCCACACTTTTTATTTTTTATACTTCTCCCCCCACCCTCCTTTTTTTTCCCTCTTTTTGCTGTCTTATTAGGGGGAGCCTTTGGACCAAAAGGCTTTTGAAGTTCTGTCCCAGGCTTTGCCTTTTCAAATCTGCTCGATTTTTGTGCAGTTTTGCTTAGTGCTAACGACAGGTACAAATCTCTGTTCAAGAGAAGAGGCTGCTTGGAAGTAGGCTGTGAGCTGTGTTTTTCAGAGCACTTCCATGAACTAGTTCTGAGCTCAGTATCTCAGTTTAACCTTTTCCCTTTTACGAGGTAATTCAAGCTTCTAAATTCCCCATGTATTCTAAACCAGTTGATGAAATTCCTGTGATTTCTCTGCAAGAAAGAACTTATATACAGAGAGCTGAAGAGGAGAATTGCCCCTCTTGCTGCTGTTTCAGAGATCCTTGTTCATGAAGTTCATTTTTGAAAGAGTGAAATATTTTGAAATACTGTAGTGGAGTCACCTTCCCTGGAGGTATTCAGGAAAAGGGCAGGTGTGGCACTGAGGGATGTGAGTTGGTGATACGGCAGGCACAGGCTAATGGTTGCAGTAGATGATCTTAGAGGTCTTTTCCAACCTTAATGATTCTATGACTGTGATTTTTATTAGCTCTTATTTGTAATTTGTATTTCTGAATAAAAGTAGTAGGAAAAATACCTGAAAAATATCAGAGCCTTAGGTCATTCTTTTTTTTCTTTTAATAACTTGAGGGAGACTGAAGACATATATGGGAGAGCTGTGGTTTTGCCTCAAAATGCATTTCTTTAGTCTCAGCTGGTAGTCTAGGTACTTTGGGGAAGGCTCTTCTTGACAAACCATATCTCTGCTATGAAGAGAATTGTGGCCATAGTCAGAAACATGTTACATCTGTTAAAAACACATAAAACATGGACCCTGCTACAAACATTTCCTCTAAACTTAATTTAAAAGCAGGTAAAGTGGGCAAAGGATGAATAAGGAAACAGCTCAACTGTGATCCTGCTACAGGTTTCCCAATTCCCATGGTTTAGATTACACTGTTTGTAATCTACCCAAAGAATTCAGCCCCTGGAAGACACAGCCAGAAGAAAAATAAAACTAACGTAGCTTAGCGGTACCAGTTTGCTATCTTTTTGAATCACAACACTTATTTTACAGCATTCAGAAAAGATGCGTTGCACAGAGAATTTTACGTGCCATATCTTCATTTAAAAGCTGTGGCACACGTTAAATTTAATTACTCTCCTTCTATGGCTTAAATTGAGGGCAGCTTCAAAAATGAGGGTGGCTTCTATTAAACTTAATTACTTTTCCCTGCAGTCTGCATGGTTAGTAATCATGAGTAGATTCTAAACAAAGATACAGCAGAGAGATTCTTTTATGAGAATAGGGTTGGAAAGCAGCCTATAAAATACAGAGAGATGCCAAATACCTTTTATATGCAGCTTTAATTTATTATTGTTATAGTTAGATAATATAATAATAATAATAATGTTGCAGTGTGATTAAAAAGGGATTGTTGGGGAAGGGGTGTTAGTTGAATTTGGCCTTGAAACATTTAAGCAATGAATTCTTCAATTTCTTCAAGTTCCTTTGCAGATTTATGGGGTGAAAGAAGGTTAATGATAGAATTTTTTTTATAATGTCTTCTATTGACTATAGATGGCAGATCTGACAGTTAAAATGAAAATTGTTCCAGAAGAAACTTGAGTCAAACTAATTATTGGAGATGTTATAGGGATGTATAATTATATTCACCTTTAAAAAAAAAAAAAAGAGGGGAAAAAAGTTTTATTACAACTGTGCTTTTTAAAGAACAAGTGGAGAAATAAAAGCTGTAATTTTTCTTAATTATAGCTAACTGTAATTGCACACGACTGCAATATGCAGCACATCAGCAGCAGATTAAGAGATCCTGGCATATGTGTAATGTACAGAGCAACTTTGAGCAGAGGTGTAGTTTTATGAATACAGTTATGTATAATTTCAGTCTCTTACTTTGGATTCCATCCATGTTGATTTTATTTTATTTTTATGGCTATTGTTGCAAGATAATTGTGACTGGCACGGTGCTTCCACGGTGATTTATCTGCTCCAAATGAGTCAAAAACCTTCAAAAGGAAATCTTGTTTTCTTCTACACTGATGATCTGATGTGACCAGCAGAGATTTTCTGAAATATCCTTGTACATGTATTGATGCAGATAGATGGCTGGTGGGATTTTTTTTTTTAATGCATTTCAATATAACAAGCACCAAACTGCCAGGATTTTGCTGTGTGGTTGAAAATATTTGTTAGCTGTATATCCGCATATTTTTAGATTCAAAGCCCTCAAAAATGTAACCCACTGAGTCTTTAGCCCATGCTGCTTTGAACAAAATCTAGCGATGCGAATGCCTAAAGGTGGTAGACTCTGATTTCATCTCTTTGCTCCTTATTTACAACTTACCTTTTCCAGATGTGTGTACACAGCTCCTGGTTTTGGCTGCAATTTTGTCTGTAAAACTTTGAGCCCAAACTAAAAAGGGAATGTGGATGCTTGAAGGAGGCTGCTGAGCTTCTAGACCACTGGTTGTATTTCCTATTGCAAATCTGATCACTGCTGAAGGAGTGAGGATCAATGCATGCTATATTATTGATGAATGTGCGTGTGTTCTTGTGATGGTAATTTCTGCATCTCTTGAGCACTTCAGATACTTTCAGACTTTGTCTCGATATGCCAGAATCCTCTCTGATGTTCTCAACCTGTTTTCAGCTGTTCCTTTTACCCAAAAATAAACAAAATCCATCTGTCACTGAATGCTTTCCTTCCAAAGCACGGTTTTGCAAAATGTTTCAGTCTTGGACCAGAGGCATGTTTCAGAGTTAATTCAGCTTAAACTTTGAGGACCAGAAGGCATCTTTTGTGCTATTGGATAGAGTTGGGTCTTTGCTCTGGCTTGCACAAACTACAGCACTGAATGCAAGGAGCTGTACATCTAAGTTTGTTCAGAAGCCTTGTACTAAAGAAAAAGCATATATTTGAGTACTGTGTTCAGTTTTAGGCCCCTCACTACAAGAAAGACATTGAGGCTCTGGAGTGTGTCCATAAAAGGGCAATGAAGCTGTGAAGGGTCTGGAGCACAAGTCTTATGGGGAGCAGTTGAGGGAACTGGAATTGTTCATCTGGAGGAGGCTCAGGGGAGATCTCATTGCTCTCTGCAACTCTCTGAGAGGAGATTGTGGTGAGGTGGGGATCAGCCTCTTCTCCCACTGACAGGATGAGAGAGAATGGCCTCAAGTTGTGCCAGGGCAGGTTCAGGTTGGATATTAGGAAAAATTTCATCTCAGAAAGATTGGTAATGTATTGGCACAGGCTGCCCAGGGAGTTGGTGGAGTTACCAGTCCTAGAGTTGTCCAAGAAATGTGTAGATGTGGCACTGAGGGATGTGGTTTAGTAGGTAATACTGGTGGTAGGTGGACAGTTAGACTAGATGATCTTAGATGTGTTTTCCAACCACAATGATTCTATGATATTCATCTATCCCAAAGGATAGGAGAAGTCTTTACAGAAGAACAGCGTGCTTTAGAAAAAGAGGTTTCATCAAGAACAGGGATGAATGAGAAGTGAGAAGAATCATAAAGAAATCGGGTGAAATTGATAATTTGGATCATATCAAAACCAAGAGAAATGGATTGCTAGATACACAAGCAAGCATGCAAAGATGTACGTATAAGAGAGGTTAAAGTCATTCTTGTATGTATCAATAAGAAATCAAAACTTGTGGTTCCTAAAGATTTAATGCACGGAGAATCTCCTGATAAGTGCCACATTCTAAATAGAGCAGTCACTTCAAATGGCAGCACCAGAGCAAAAATGTATCTATTACAGTGCTGCTAATAAGCAAATGTGAGCAATATTTCTTGACAGGAGGCTGTGGGTGTTTTTTAATAAATCCATGTTAAGTAGCAAAGGGATAAAAGCTGAAACTCACATAGCAATCCACTTCAGCTACCACTTTCTCACTTGAAGTATAGATGGATGCATTGACCCCGATCAAAAATTCTTTAAGGATAATTCTGGTTAGCAGAAGCTAATGTGAAATTAAATGTGTATACGTTTGTGCATGTGTTCCTGGAAAAGGTACGATTCTGAATGCTGAACATGTTCCCTGCTCTGTTGTTAATACAGTGTTGCTTGTGCTCTGCAATAAACTATTATTTCTGTGCTACTTCTGTAATTACATTTAATAATCAGCTCTCACAGTCCAATAGTATTAAACGTAGGAGTCTTTTCAACAAACTATGATAAATAACTCCTTGCAGAACTGCTGTACTTGAGGAAGCTTTATGGCTCTCTTTGTAAGATTTGTCATTTTCTTAATGCTGCTTCAAAAAGCTTCCGAGCTTTGCTCCGGACCATCACTATATTTTCCCTTCCCCCTCTCCCTGTGAGTGGAGCTGGGTAAATGAAGCTTAATGTGCCATTTCCAAGCACTGTGACACTCCTCCAGGGCTGGTTACATTTACCATTGCTGAAGCCTAAATAAGCGAGTTTTAATGAGCAGGAATGCTTGGTAATAGCCGATTCAGGTACTTAGTAGTCCATGTTATTTAACTGTGGTGGAATTACAGTACATAAATGGTTGAATGATTAATAGATGTACCTGCTATATATTGCAGCCTAATAGTTTGTGCCATTAAAGAACTACCTTAAAGATCTTCTGGTTTGGATGTGGCTAGGGAGAAAAGAACTTGCTTGTATATTTATTTCACTGCTAACGTATGCCTTAAAACACCTCAATAATTTCACATCACCACCAATAGTTTGCTCAGTAACATGAATAAACTCATTGGAGAATGCTGGTACATGTATAATTTGGCTTCCTGAAATGGCCAGCTCAGCAGCTTTGCTCTTTGCTTAGGGCTGGCAGAAATAAATTCAAGCTGGCCTTTTAAGGTCACAAATAAAGCAGTGGATAAGATCTGATTTTCTTTCTTCTCCTGTCCCTTTAATTTTGGGCAGTGATAGAGGGGCCAGCAAGTGTGATTGTTTTTTTTTTTTTTAAACTCTTCTGATCTGTGTACAGGCAGGTGGCAAGGGGGGGGGAAGAAAGCTAAAACTGACAGATGAACAACAAATGAAGAAGCATGAAGAAATAATAGCGTCCAACATCTGTTGCGGTTTGCGCTGAGATACTCCAGAAAATACTGCAGTATTTATGTAAATAGTATAAGGGTTGTTTTGAACTGCAGCTAATGGGACAAAGGCTGCTGGCTGGCTGTCTTGTTTCCAGAGTCCCTTCTGCATTTACGTGTTCCATTACACACTTCAACCTGACACTGCTGTTTTTTGGATCATGAGGAGCAACTGTAAAGCAACCAGTAGAGAGAAAGGCAGTGACTCTATCAGCAGGTGGATTAAAAGACAATGTGGGTAGATTTCTGAAGGAGACAATGGCAGTGCTGCAACACTGATGGTCCAGCTATGGAAGAGTTGTTTGCAGTACCTTCTGAATCCAGCAAAACCTCTTTTAAACATAAGCATCCAAAAGGTGGGCAGGCTTTTCCAAAGTCATGAAATACTGCCTCAGAGCTGGTTTAAGCAGCTGCAGAATTTTTTGAAGCTGCTGTCTGTTCCAATATCTGAGCACATAGGCAGAGGTGTTTGCATCTGCTCCTGTCCCAGCATGTGGCCACATCCAGCATCCCTGCTTTATTGCAGTAGATCAACAAGGGGCAGCCTTGTGAGGTGTCCAATATTAGGAAAAATCTCTTCTCAGAAACAGTGTTGATGCATTGGAACAAGCTGCCCGGGGAGCTGGTGGAGTCACTGTCCCTGGAGGTATACAGGAAAGGGGCAGATGTGGCACTGAGGGCCATGGTTAGTGGGCATGGTGGGGATGGGCTGATGGTTGGACTGGATGATCACAGTAGTCTTTTCCAACCTTTATGATTCTAAGATTTCATGCCCTCTTCTGAGTGGAAAAACAGAGAGAGGTGGCTGCTCTCAAAATGAAATTAGGAAGCCCCCCAGAACCTGGAAAGCTGTGGTTTTCCTGTTGGCTTTTTTTTTTTTTTGTGTGTGTGTGTGTGTGTATGTGTGTGGTGGTATTTTTTTCTAGTAGCTGCCAATGCAGTTCCTGTAGAAACTGCATTGTCTGTGAATTGAATCCAGCGAGCAAGGTATCCTCTTCCTAGATCTGAGTTGTTCTAAGGTGCCTTTGTTTTAGCATCTCACTTCATACCAAAAAACCCTCAGCTTCACAAAACTTCAGAGATTTCTACACTGGGTAGAAACATGATTAAGTATGTGAATTCTTAATAGCTGAAGTTTCCAAGTTGTTCTTATTCAGTTAAGTATTTTGAGACCAGCATGAGATGCCATTTCCAAGCTTGGCATCTTCTCTGGGTTACTTCTCTGAAATATGTTTAAATAAAGCTTCCAAATTCTTTGAATGGCTTCAGGTCTGTATTTATTACTGACAACATCCAACATCAGGAAATCCCAAAGTTTGGAGCTGATAGCTTGTGAAATTCAGGGCAGCAGGGTGGGGTAAGGGTATTCAGTGAAAAATAGTCGGTGTATTTTTCTTTTTTGTCATTCATCATTAAATTGAAAAGATCAACATTTGACCCAACCAACTGCAGCTGCTTGATAGAAGCCACTTTGGGAGATGACACATTGAATGGTTCCCCACACCCTACACAAATATGAAAAAGTCTTAAATATCAGAAGGTATTTACAGCAGCCCTACACAACTAAGAGTAGAATCTAGGCCATCTCTGTCTATCATTCTCAAATAACTGAGAAATTAACAATTTCACAAATTCATAAATAATTTGTGTCTTTCTTTGTATACCTCATGCATCCTTGTGTTCATATGATTTCTGTAGAATTAACATCCTTCAGTTCTACATCTGTACAGCTGTGACTGTGAATTAATGCTGAGATTTCAGGCATGATTCCCCTCCCTTTCTCCTTGTACAGTGGAGATGAGGTGGTGGCCAACTACAACACCGCAAACAGTGTAAGTGGAGATGTGAACTACGTGTCAGCCAAATGCCCAGCCAGGTCATATATTAACTTTAATGAGCATACAGGGAGGACCATATGCTGTTTTAGATGGTCTTTTTTTCTCATTTTATTAAGAGAGAAGGTATATTTCTCCCACTGAGCTCTTACAGCTCCCTGGGGCAGGAGGAGCCTGTGCATCTCTTCTTTCCTTCCCATACTAACAGGTTGAGGATGTAGGAGTTAGTACCATGGAAGATTTCTCATCTGTGTTCCTCCTGCTGCTCACCATATCCCAGAGAGCCAAATTCTGCACCCCTGATGCCTCCTCCCTTCATTTCCATGTCATTAACTTTCAAAATGCAGTACTTCCCTGAGAAAACACACAGCAACAGCAGTCCCTGTGCTGCAACAGAGATGTATACATCCACGACAGCAGGAGCTGACCTTGGAAGAAAGCACCAGAATAGGATCTTTCTTCTCTCTACCTTGGCATTTTTCCCCTCGTGTCCATGAATAAATTGCATCCCTTCTGCATCCCTGTCTATGACATGAGCATGCTACTCATGTTGTAGATCTATTGCCTCGTAGTTTTTATCTTGCTTTTAAACACCAGGGAAGAAGTCATGAGAGAGAGGTCCTTTCATCTGATGTCCTTGCTGGGTATTTGGCCAAGAGGCCAATCTTGACCTCAGATTTATAACTACGTTGTAAGGAGTGAGAATCTGACCTGAATTATCCTTTAGTTTCTAAGTTATAAGATTGCTGACTTCATAGTTGTTTGGGGGGGTTAAAGTGAAACTTAAATCTTTATGAAATACAGAAAATAGTCACAATGAAGAGGGCATGTGCTAAAGTATTATTTATATTTTGGATGCCCCCTGGAATTCCATCATTTTGATGGCAGGCTCTTATCACTGAATACACAGAGCTTTCTATCCTTTTTACCTAAGGAGGAATGAAAAATTCAGAAATAGCGAATTTAGAATAGTGAAAAATGCAGCCTTTAAAAATAGTCATGGGAGGAAAGCAGCAAGCATGTTTGCTCATGTCCTTTATCTCTCTCAGCTAATCTTGCAGAATGTCAGCTTGTATAGAAATAGATTTTTACATATGAACTTGTTACATCACTTCCTAAAAAAAGAGTATTTAGCTTGTACTTAAATAGCACATTCAGAGACTGTTTATGCAGTATTTCTGCTGCAAATGTATGATACTTCTTCACTAGTTAAACTCTGTACTTAAAACTCAATGTACTTATTTGCTGTGTGTCATGTAAAAGAGCAACATACTTTTTGAAGATTTTATTTTTGAAAACTATTTTTTACCATTTTAATCTTTGCTGGTTATAAGGTGCAGTTCTAAAAATTAAAAATAAATATATATATATATATTCTAAAAGCCCATGAAGCAAAACCTGAAATCCACTGAATTTGACATAACAAAACCAGAGTTCAGGTTTTGTTCTATATGAACTGAGCTTGTTTTTTGATGCACTCCAAAAAAGGCAAGAAATGATCCAATTTAAGACGAGTGAAATAATGTTGTGTCTCATAATGGTATTTCAGTAGGCACTATTAATTCTTCCAAGTCAACTCGGACACAGTGCCCCATGTGATTTGGAGAAGAGTGGAGACAATGTGCCTCTGGAGATGCCATTTTTCAGCTGAAATGTGAAATCAATGTCCTGACCACTTGTGGTCATTAAAAATCCCATGGCAGTTTTCTGCAAGAGTAGAGGCATTGACTCCCAAGTCTTGGTGAAATTCCAGCTAGGTAATTATATTCCTCCTGATACAACTTTCCTTTTAAAGCTAATTTAATGTTCCTCTTCAGTTGTTCTCCCCTGCTTTAAGTGGAAAATCTTTCATTTCCCTTTGTAAACTTTTCTTTAGTTCTGCTTTATACAGACAATTAGTAGCCGTCTTTTCTCTTGGTGCACCACTGATGCATGTCTGAGCAGTAGCAGTATGCATGCAAACAGGTACACATACAATTTAAAATGCTTTTTATTGACAGTCTGGTTAAAAGCCATTGAAATTAACAGGATGCATCCTTTTGAGCTGGTGGTCACAGAATTCATCAGTGCTATGAGTGGAATCAAATCACTCAGCTGTATGTTGTGGATCCCTCTCAAACCCTGCCTTTCTAGCCCTGCTGAGTGTTCTGTGGACAAACACTTGGTACCACAGTCTGCTCCCTCTGTAGACAGGAAAGAGTGACCAAAAGCATCCAGTGCATCATTTGCTCTGGCAAACTGGATTTGCCCACGGGCCAAAACAAAGAACAAATTCATAACATTTGGAAGTTCGAAGTTGAACTTCTTAGTTACCAACTTTATTGCAATTTGTTAAACTCACAGTGTCAGCATGTGGTGTATCCAGCTACAGCCACAGTGGATATTTCTGGGAAAATATAAGAATTCTCAGGTCTTCCTCTAGATTACCCTATTTCTATTAAACTCATACTTATTTCTGTTCACAAATGTATCTTTTCTGTTTTGGTTAATGGTCGTGCAACTTTTAGTGTTCTGTTTAGAGTCATAGAATCATTAAGGTTGGAAAAGACCTCTGAGATCATTCAGTCCAACTGTCAACACATCCCCACCATGCCCACTAACCATGGCCCTCAGTGCCACATGTACACTTTTGTTGAACGCTTCCAGGGACGGTGACTCCTCACCACTGCTTTTGAGAAGAAAATTTTCCTACTATCCAACCTGAACCTCCTCCGATACAACTTAAGGCCATTCCCTCTCATCCTGTCGCTGTTACCTGGGAGCAGAGGACAACCCCCACTTCACCGCAACCTCCTTTCAGGGAGCTGCAGAGAGTGATAAGGTCTCTCCTCGGCCTCCTTTTCTCCAGATGAACAATCCCAGCTCCCTCAGCCGTTCCCCATAAGATTTGTGCTCCAGACCCTTCACAGCTTTGTTGCCCTTCTTTGGACATGCTAAAGGGTTTAGTAAGGGGTTGAAAGTTTCACTCGAGACAGAAATATCAACTGATCTTTGTTGGTTGTGTTGTTTTTTTGTTTGTTTGTATTGTGAGCTTCACAGAAAGTGAGTATAAGTGGCAGGAAACAGCGCTGCAGCTCATACCAGGGAATAAAATGTCCTGTGGTGTCTTGTTCTGAAGAAGACAGGACCTTCAGTGACCACGGGCTCAGATGCTTTAGACCATGACCATAGAACATGGACGTTTCTCTTCGCAGATTGGAAGTCTCCTGTATTCTGCATTTGGGAGTCTCCTGCTTGCATTTGTGCTGCTTTCTTAATAGCACACCATACACATCGCTTCTTCAGCTTTGCTCTTATCCTTATGTCCCTATCCTTGTATGCCTCATGTACCGTAGGCGGGCTTTATCCGCTCTTCAAAGTGTGAGATGTTGAAGGAAGAACACTGACATGATTGCAGAGATGTGTTGCTGCTTTCTTTTTGCATCTTCCCCAGCACCCTGATACATTGCTTGGCTTGAATCTGTATGCTTTTCTTTTCAGAACGAAAATCATTCTCAATAGAGACGTAAGGCTTTCCAAATCACTAAGGGCCGTGATCCTGAAGATGCAAAAATTGTTTCTAAGCATAGTCCTGATTCACTGGAGTTGAACTGAGTGTTTGCTAAATTTCCTGGCATGCATCTAGGAGGATACGTTAAAGATTACCCCTGTCCTGCCTCTTGTGCCTCAGTTTACATCTCAGCAGAAGCACATCTTAAAGCATTAAATCAGACAAAAACGTTCCACTGTAAAAACCTCAAAGCTGTGTTGTGCTAAACCCAGCACGTAGGTGGGTAACAACAGCTGCCAGTCAGCCTCTGAGAGAAGAGCACCATATGATTTCTCAGTGAACAAAGCATTTAATACAAACATCACACTTTCCAAATATTCTGAAGAGTACTCCTGAGCAACTTTCTCTAAACAAGACCATTAGGCAGCAAAGTCTGTTTGCTCATCTTTATGCAGATCTTCCCACTTCCACTTCAGTATAAGGTTTTGACTAAAATATTTATTCTTTTCTGCTTTGGTACACATCCTACTCGGATCCTATGGGAAGGATTTTTCAGCCTGTGGAGAGAAATGGCAAAATATGAGTGTGGGGTGGTATTTTGTTTGCCCACCCTGGCTTTCTGGCTTTTGAGATTAACGATGTAGCTCTCTCTGGAGGGTGCAGAGCCTCTTCAGTAGATCAAAGCTCCTTGCAGATCTAGAGAACAGTTTGAAAATGTTCATTCTGACTTCAAGAAGGCCATGGGTTACAGGGCAGCATTTTGAGGCGCAGACCTCACAGAATCACAGAATCACAGAATCATAGGGGTTAGAAGGGACCTCCAAGAGATCATCAAGTCCAACCCCTCTGCCAAAGCAGGTTCCCTACACACCTGGCATCCTCCTGGACCTTCAACACCTTTCATAGGTGGACCATCCTGTCCCAGATCTGTCCTACATAGCTGAATGCAAAATACCTGGAAATTGTAAATGACCTTCCTGGAAATTCTGTGACTGTAATCTCATCTTCCACCTAACAGCTTTTCCAGGCTCCTTAGCCTTGTCGTCTTCTGTCCTTAGCACTGTTATGCATTAGCTCATCCCATTTGCATTGGCACTGATTTCAGTGGGATTTGGGGCAGTCTGGATGAAGCATTGAGGCTTATGCCTGCACTCTTTTTCAAGGTTGTCCTTGCATATTGTAGGCAGGACATGAAAATACATGGTCTTATATTCATTGTCCTTTTGAGTGTAATCCTCCTGTTTTTATCAAGATTTTTTTTTCACTTGTGTTTATTTTATGTGTCATTTGGGAGTAGTAGGAATCTGAAATTTTGTTGTATAAGTCTAGCTTCAGTTTCTTGAAATACTGCAAAATGAGTACCCGTTACCTTTAAATAAACTTTAAGGGTATTCTTGATGAGTAATTTGCTCCATAAGATTTTCTTTTTAAACTCCCATGAAATATATTTATAGAGTAATGCCGCTATTCCTGATATTTATAGCACACTCACAGTGGACATTAACCATCTTCAGCAGTCAGTGTGCTATTTATTTCCAGGATCATTATGTTTGTTTTCTAGGAAAATAATATTTTTAGCTTATTATTCTGAAGTTTTTGGTTGGTTGATTGGTTGGGGATTTTTTTATGTCTTGAACGCTGATGAGTTTATGAGAAACTGAAAACTCTGAATAGCTGGGAAGTAATCAGGCTTCTTCTCTATTATGTGCAAGTTACAGTTTTATTTGAGCTTGATCTGTATTTGAAAAATCGTTACCTTACACATTTTTGCTTAAAATTGGAATTTGATCTGCCCAAATGTGAAACTGGCAACAGAATTAATTACATTAAAAATTTATATGCTAAAGGCCTGCAACATCTTTGTTTAAGGTTCTGGTCACATTCAGATATTTTACCAGAGTATTGACTATTGCGTAATTATTTTCATAAGGCTGGCATCTCTTGCAGAGTGGGTTGTTTAACAAAAATGAAAATCTTTAGAAATTTAGATGCACCAATCACTCACTGCTCTGCTCAGAAGCTGGCAGTGCAATTCCAGTTTAACATCCTCTTTTGAACGTGAATTCTTCTGCTTCTTGCTGCAACCTCTGATTTGCCTCGTTGTCTTTTTAAGCTGGATGACCAACTGCTATTTTATAAATTGGGGTCCCATTCCCTAAAGCATTAACGTTTGTGCCAATCTGTTACAAGAGCAATAGTAAGTGGCTAAGGTACCCACTTTAGAGGAAGAAACAAAGAAATGCCCAGCCTCACTTTTTAGTACAAAAAAAAACATTTGAATGAAAGGAGATGGTGACTGTGATTAGAGGTGGAAGGGAAAAATTCCTGGATGGTGGAGCCATATAGCAATTAAGTTCATTGATAGCTTGCAGAAAACTCTTTGTATGTATAGATTATAAGTAGAGTTTGGAGAATAAAGCGATACCAATATGCATGAAGGTTTAATGACAGTAACGCGTCTAATGGCTGCATCAAATTTCCCCATAGAAACCAAGTCTGTATTGCTCCTCTCTAATTTTATGTTATCTCTTTCCATTCTCTTCCTCTTTCTCCTTTCTCTCACCTTTGATGTCATTTACATCACGGACTTTGTTCATCACTAGTATCTGCTAGGAGCTTACCTGGCAGCCCCTGCTGGGTGGATGCTGGCACTTCTCAAAGGGCTTGTGTATGTGTTGGTCTGCTGCTGAACAAAGCATGCAGGAAAATGGTGTAGACTGTCTGTTTATTTTCTGCTTATTCTTCTTTGCATCCACTGAGCACTTTTCTGATCTGTACTTTTTGAAGCAAAAATCTAGGATGTTTGAGGAACCTTCTGTGACCATTGAACTGCACAGCTGAGACGCAACAAAAAGTTGTTAGGTAATGATCTCAAGTTGTGCCAGGGGAGGTTTAGATTGGATATCAAGAAGAATTTCTTCATGTAGAGAGTGGTCAAGTGTTGGAACAAGCTGCCCAGGGAGGTGGTCGAGTCCCCATCCCTGGAGACATTTAAGAGATAGGAGGATGTAATACTAAGGGACATGGCTTAGTGATGGATCATGGTAGGTCAGGTTGATGTTTGGACAAGATGATTTTGAAGGTTTTTTCCAACCCAGATGATTCCATGATTCTGTGATTCTGTGTTAATGGGGGTGACACAGACAAACACTGGTGGTAGATCTGCAGTGTATCTTAAGGATTCTCTATGTAGGTAATGATAATATATTCAATGGTGCTTTAATATGGCACACTGGTTACAGTAGCTCACTTTTGATATCTCATACTTTGTTTCCCCCTAGATATATTGCACACCCACAAAGTAGATTCAAATGAGTACACTGGATCAAAAACACAACATTTGCAAAATAACTGTTGCCTAAAACCCAAGATATGAGGGTCACATACGTGTGGCATTTTCTCAGTGCGTGACATCATCATAAATACATCTAATCCCTTGTTGCTGCTGCAGAACTGAAAAAGGGAACTTTTTCCACTGGAAAATTGGCCCAGTGCTGCATTTTAGCTATGTAGGATATCACGCAGTGCTGGCATTTGAAGGAGTGATAATTTTATGCTTAAAAATGAGTAATTGAGCTATTGAGAATTTTATTCTGAGGAAGTCCTTAGATCACACACCATCGTCTGTTTTTCACATTCTTGTGTATATGATCATACAGACTCTGCATCCGTCAGTGACGCATTTGCATTTAAAATTGAGTGTGTGTGCGTGCACTCCTATAAAACACAAGTGGTATAAAAATGTTTTAAAAAATTATAGCTGTTCTAAAGAGAAAATTAATTTTTCCTCACTTTGTGTCTTTCAGAGAGACTGCCACAGAGTTATCTGGAGCATTACCAAGGTAAGCAAGTGGCTCTAAACTGACTCTGGGTATCAATGTCTGGAAGCTGCTAGAAGACCACATGACATTTTGGGACAGAACATGATCCTTTTCCTACAGACAACTGCTGGGATGTTGAGAACTGGGGATGCAGGGAGGAGAGGGAAATATGACCATGAAGTACCGGAGCAAACATACTCCACGGCCTACAACAGGTTGGAGGTTTTTTTAGGCTTAGCACAGTTGTGTACCTGAGAAATAGAAACCCCAGCTGTGGCCCTCTGCCAGCTGTGCAATGATACCCACTGCAGGTGGTTTACCTTTTGCTTTAAATTTCACCTGAGGGAAGAGGGGAGGGAAACTTGGAGGCTGAGGAGAAAAAAAACACTGTGATCTTAAGGCATTTTCATTTGGAAAGCAGAACAGCTTAGATCAAATTCTTCTGTGCTGGGAAAGCTTTTCATAAAATAATAGAACTAGACAGGACTCTTAGGCTGCAGTAGAGGTTTTTGAAGAGAGGCTTGCCTACATATTGTCAAAGGATGCATTAAAATGCTGTTATCATACAGATAGAGAAGAGGGTGGAGAGAAGGGGGAAAAATATGATGTGGTAACCTGTCACATAATAGAGATGCCTAGTGAGCTAAAAAATGGTGGTCTCCTGTTTCTTGTCTCTTCTGCCATCAGTTTTGCTCAGTATAGTGTGGTAGTGTTTAATGAAGTAATGGTTTGGGGTGTTTTTATATCTTCTGATTAGTAGCAAAGTTGTAGTTCATATAATAGGTAATGATAAAGGAATAATTCAACGGAAAAATCTGTTTTCTTTAGGCATGGTAATACATGTGATTTATTTCTGCTTCAAAGGCAGAGAAAAATCGTCTACCTTTATGGGATGTGGGGTTTCATTAGTTGACTCATCTGTATTGATAAGCTGCATAAATACAGATCTTCACAGAATTGGATGTTTTTTCCACCCTCTGTAATGTATCACTTTGTTTTGTAAGTTCAAAATTTATATCAGTTGTTCATTCATTAGGTTCTTTTTTATGACTTACCATCATTTGATTGTGCAAGCAGTTACAATGGTGAAGTTTCACCAAGGTTTTGAAGGGCTGCACAATGACCAAGCCTATTTAACACAAGATTTTATTCATCTTCCATACAAAAGAATCACAATTCTTCATATAAAAAGAAAACAAAAATAGAGATTCAACAGTGTAGCCGTCTCCTTGGTCTAGAATGTCTTTTATTGGCTTTAGTGTTAAAATATTTCCAGTTTGCCTGCATGCTCCTAATTGGTTAGGTATTATATGACTAATATACTGGAAACATGCAGTCCTTGCACTGCTGAAATGAATTTCACTTTAATTTAAAGTTAAAACAAGAGATCCAGGTGCTTGAATAAACATCCAGTTTCATACTTGCCATTAATGATTGCCTAAATGTGTTTTTCGAGTTATTACCACAAGCCTTTAATTTCAACCATGGCAAGATGTCGCAAGTAAAAATCAGATTATACAAACAATGTGCAGAAGGCAATGTAATTATGTTATAAATATTAAAACCGATGATCTTGTCTAGATTTTAAACAAATGTTTGTGGCTGCATGCAGACTGGCTGCTCCTCAGCCTTCTCTGTGCTTCACCTGTTCCTGCATTTCTCTGAGCAAGAGGTTCCTTGGGGCTTTTAATCTTTTGTTTTCATGTATTAATCTAATACTTTATGTTCTTCGTTCAAACTTTAAGTGAACCATTTTGCTGTTATTAATTTGTAACTGTGAAACAGTCTAATTTCCTCACCACCAGCACATCGTTTCCCACCCCGTACTCTGAAACTACTTTATATTGTATATCATGACACTGAACGATAGGTTTGACGAACATGGTGGTGACGGGTGATGGTTGGACTAGGTGATCTTTGTGATCTTTTCCAACCTTAGTGAGTCTATGAAATCTTAATTTCATTTCAAGGTGCAACGACTAATAACCGCTTTCCCATAGTCATTCTGCTAGTTGTGTTTGATCCAATGGGGCAGAAAAAACACTCAGTATTTCTAGAAATCCAGCTTCCATTTATGCAGCGAAACACAATGCCTTTTCTCAGGGCAGTCATGTGGATATGTTTGTTCCCAGGATTGATCCAACACATTTCAAGCAGTTGTAAAACTGGTGATAGGATCTTCATTGTAAGCTGTGTGTGAGTCTGTACTTGAGTTTTGTTTGGCTATCAGAAAGATTTAGGCACTAGTGGCACTAATTAGTTGCTGCTATTAAAAAAAGCCAACAAACAAACAAACAAACAAAACAGGCAAAACCAAACTTCTGAATTGCACATAGTTGAATTACTGGAGAGAAGTTAGGGATTTTTTTTTTCCCAGAAATATAAATAGTAAGAATTAACAGGGAAGAATATTTTCTCTTCTACAGTAATCAAGACGGGCTCCTTATGTGCCTGTAACAAAGTGTCTGTGTAAATGGTGGTTTTTTAATGTAGTCATTTTCTACCAAATACTGCTTCTTGGTATCTAATGATTAAATTAAAGAAGAAGTAAAAATTACCTTACTTTTTGCCACTGAAGAATGTGTTTCATTCATAGAAAGAAGTGAGAAAATCTGAGTTAGAGAACATCATTTATAAGGAAACTTAATAGATTAACTTTGCCTGTAGAAAGATACAAGAATATTCTGTATGATTATATTGTGTCAGTTCTAATTTACCAGTTATTTCTGATGATTTGGGGAAGCTTTGAGCAGGAATTGGAGATTTCAACTTAAAATATGATGAAGAAGCTTTACCATTTTTATATTAAATGACTTTATTATGTCTGTGAATGTATATTGTTTTTTGGAAGAAAGGATTTCTGTGTGCAACAGCACATCAAAGAAAGGATCTTCACAAGGAAAACTTTATAATAATATTAAGTTGTTCATTGCATGACCTATTTAGAGTACTCAGATATTTCTTGTTGTAGACTACATAATTAAATTTTAAATGGAACATGATAAAGAAATTATACTGGTGATCTCTAGAGATTTGAATACTCTATTTGGATCTTTACAAGAGTGTAGCAAAGGCATAGTTTAAATTTTAATAAAGGTCTGGCCTATTTTTTTTTCCTTTTAGATATGCTATAGCTAATATGGCAGTCCTATTTCAAACTGTATTTGCTCTCCATATTATATACATGATACCTATGATAAGAGACCAAACTGCAATTATTAAAAGCATATATATCTTAAATTGAGAAACCCACCATTGATGGTGCATTGATGCACCATATGATGCAGAACAATTTATGAATGAAGATAAGCTCCTAAAGCCTTGCGGTACCCTAGCTTGCAACCAGCCCTTCACAGACCATCATTTGAGCTAAGCTGGTAACATGTCCAGAGAGATGTAATTTAGTGAGGTAGAGTGCTCGTGAACAGTGCAAAGCCCTACGGGCACAAGGGAGATGATATTTGGAGCTTAAATGAGAAAATACCCCACTGCAATATGAAAGGAATGTTTTCAGTCTCTAGCCCCTTCTGTTTGCTTCTGTGAAAGGTACTTTATATTTAAGGAGAATAAATATTTAAATATAGACTAACCACGTGGATTATTTATTTGTTTAATACTAGTTTAGTAAGGATAACGGAAGTAAAATTTGTGTTTTCATCTTATATGTAGTGGCTTGATTTTGCTGTTTACTCAGTCAGAGTAAAGTTTAAATGGTCACTTCCTCTTGGATTTTGAGGTGAAGGCCATCTTAGAAGTATGATTTGAACTTTTTTGAAAAGGTGGGATGAAATCTCCAACAAAGTATGACAGCAAGAGTACACTGGTGTGCCAAAAAGATATACTCAAAATTTAAATCTTTAGCTTCTCTTATAATCACAGTAATATCTGGACCTCATGTACTTTAAACCACCAATCTGGAGTAGGGTACAAACTGTAAGTGCTCTTGATTTAAAGTTTTTTTCTCCCACATTCCATAAATTTCTTTAATGCTGTCTAAGTTCCATTTACTGTAAGGACATGTTCCTGTGTGTCTACTGCATTTTGAAAATAGAATTTGAGTACTGAAGTTACTTCAGTACTTTTGAAAAATGTTAACCTGCAACTTCACCATTATTTAAATCTAATGCAACTAAGCTTTTATCTAAAGGGAAAAGAAGAATTGACAACCCACCATATGACAAGCAAAATGAAATCTCTTGATCACTAACTGTCAGCAGTCTTTCTAATACCATTGTGTTAGGGAATGATATGTCTTCCAAGGAGCTAAGTACGCAAGGTTTTGAATCATTTCTGTCTTGACAGCCTCACCCAAGTAACTACTTGTAAGTGCTTGGATGAATTATAAAATCTATGTGGTTCTGTAGAGTGAGTTAATAAAATATCCATGAGCATTTTAATTACTATGAAATGAAAAGGATCTTTTTTTTTTCTTTTTTTTTTTTTTTTTTTTTTTTCCTGACAGTAGTAAGGATGTAGAATAAATCCAGGTCAGTTGCTATCTTCATGGGTATTGCATAGACCAAGTAGCTGGGGTTGGCCATCTCTGCTCTTCTGGTCCCCTTCTGGGTAAAGTCTTTTGACAAGCAATTTCTCTCACCCTAAGAACACCAGGTTCTTTCCCTGCTTGTGCTTCATGTTGGATGGATGGATGGATGGATGGATGGATGGATGGATGGATGGATGGATGGATGGATAGATGGATGGCTGTCCTTTCATGACACCTGAACTGCTTTGCTAATGATGTCAGGCTTGAATACCTACAGCATACATCTCTTTGTCCCAGTGTACAACACAATTTTCCTTACCTTTATACAAGACTTACTGAAATTTATTCTTCTTTGTATAAAGCAGGGATTTGGTATAGTCCACTTGTGACCCTCTCTTTGAATGCAGACATTCTGCTTTCTGCCTCTAAATCCCTTCATGAAATTCACTTTCATTTAAAGGCATATAAATAATAGGTCATGAAAACTGGGAGGCAGGCAGTGGTAGCTGATAACATTAAAATCTCTTGAATGTCAAACTATATGTAGCTAACCAGAGTTAGTCTTTAGAAATGATATCATCATGTATCTTTTCTGAAACCACATCATTAAAAGGAAAATAAAAAGATTTCAGCCCCCGATATTTAATATTCTAAAGTCAACTGTTTGAAAGAGCAGGTTTTTCACAATTTGGATGCCAGCCACTTTCTGAAGAAAATCATTATTTTAAATTGAGACTCAAATTTAACTAATCATTTAAAAAAATCTTGCGTTTGACATTCTCTGTGCCTCAGATGCTTATTTCTAAATTATACTTTTTTTCATCCATTTTAAGCTATTTTTTTGTACTGCAAGCAGGACTGCCTATTATCCATGCACTGTATAGCAATACTCTGATGCTGTTTGGTCTTTCTGAGGGGCAGTAATGTAAGTAACAGTAATGATTTGAGATAGCAACGGGTTTGCTGTGATTGTAAGGTGAATCTGTTTTCCTGAAGAAATAATATTAAAATTCTCTTTGCTATTCTGATTTTTATTTTTTCAAAGAAAAGCTTCAATATCATTAAAATGCAACATGGAGTTATTCATCATGGCAGCTGCTGGAATTTTTTTTTAATTTTTTTTTTTTTTTTTTTGCATCCTTTTCAAAATATGGTTTTTACAGCCGATGTAAATGTTAAAACACACTTATGTGCAATCTGATCCCTTTCTGGAGAGATATTTTGAAAATCTTAAGAGGAGACTAAGGAGCACAGAGGTGATTATCCACATGTGCTTACTGATGACTTGCATTCAAAAATTACAAAGGTACCAATGGTAGGATCAACACTGACTAAATTTAGCTATCACAAACATACTCTGTGTAAAGAACCAAGGGAGAAATGAAAAGAAATAGGTGCATTATCTCAGGACAGGGTGAATAACCTTGGGGAATTGTTTTTCTTTCTCTGCTGCCTGAAAGTAAAGCCTGGGGGAATAGCGTTAACTAGATGTTTCACTTGATGATAGCTTTAATTTAAGGTGAGTACTAGCAGGCTGAGTTTTAGAAGTGTTAAAGCAGCAAATGATGTAAGCCGATGCCTGCTGGAGTTTTGAGGACATTGGCATGCTTAACCTCAAAAAACTTTCGATATTTGGTACTTAAGTGCTAAATATAGACTCTGGGAAGGAGGGGGAAAGTCAGACAAAAGTGATTGTTGGACTTGATACAGCTCTGACCCAGAAGGCAGATAACTGTTTTCACCATGCAGAGCCCTCAGAAATTATTTCTCACAGTCTTGAAATGGCTCCTAATTACTCGTAGCTTTTGAATCTTAAAATGAGCATAAGTGATTTTGCTCAGTGACCTGGGTTTTGAACCCACCACCATTTCTCACCAGCAATCCTGAGCATCTCTCATAAACATTAATGGATTTGACAGCAGATCTTTATTTTAAAAGTCTGGTAGGGCTTTTATTTTTAATCCCTACTGTAAAGCTCTAAAACTAGAGACGTATTCTCTTCTTTTTTTTTTTTCTATTATTCACCTTTACCAGACTTCCAAGCATCTTTTTAACTTGTCTTACAAAGACTTGCCATCCAAATGTGCCCAATGAGGATAATGTGCATCAGAAATGAAAGGACTTGGATGTCTTCATTTCCATTCCTGAAGGTGAATTCCAAGATCGTGATTATTTTTATTTATTCAGTGCCTAAAGAGTGCTAAATACTTTATGGAACAAATAAAAGACCTCTTGTAAAAAGCACGCATTCCTATAATCTAATTTTAGTCTCAAATCAGGCAGTATGAATTCTAAGCAGCAGGGCTTGAAGTAAAACGGAAGGTATATGAGGGCTACACTAATAAGATTGAGCAGTTATTTAGGTTCATTATCTGTTCCACTTAATAGTGCTGCAATATCTTACTGGTTAAAGTTAAATTTACATTGGTCTGGGGAGAAGATTTGACTGTAGTATTTCTTGGGTTTTCTCAGAAAAATGAGCCTCTGAACAGTAGTTTGAATGAAGACAGAGAAAGGATCCATTACAGGTGGGTACTGAGTGGTCAATCTGTTATAAGAAACAGTAAAGGGAGCAATCTTAAAATACAAATCCTTTACCAAAAGTCAAAATGCTTGTTAAAAAGTTAGTCATTTCTGTATCTCCTTTGCTTGAACAATGTTTAAGCACTGAAGATCATCAGAATAAAGTTATGTTGAAAGTCAGTGGAGGGAATGAAACTTTTTGAGAATAACCTCAGATGTAAATATACACTTGGGGGAAAAAAAAAAAAAAGCTAAAAAAAACCACCCAAATGTATACACATCTGCTTCTGAAGCAGCTACTCAGCAACTGAAGTCTAGGAGAGCTTTGTTGACGTGGAAGAGCTTTCTCTTAGTAACCTATGCCATAGGCATGTGATTGATATAGAGTTTATCACAGAATCACAGAATAGTTGAGGAAGGGACCTCTGGGTCCTAGTCATCCCACCTCTGCTCGAGCAGGGGCACCCAGAGCAGGGTGCTCAGCACCACATCCAGGCAGCTTTTGGAGATCTCCAAGGAGGAAACTCTATAACCACTCTGGGTAACCCGTGCCAGTGCTTCATCACCTGCATAGCACAGAATTGCTTCCCGATGTTCACAGAGAACCTTCTGTGTACCAGTTTGTGCCCATTGCTTCTGCTTCTGGCACAGGTCACCCACTGGAAAGAGCCTGGCTCCATCCTGTTTGCACCCACCTTTCAGTTATTTATAGACCGCGATGAGATCCTTCTGAGCCTCCTCCAGGCTGAACAGTTCCAGCTCTCTCAGCCTCTGCTCTTAGCAG
Organism: Pavo muticus; assembly: GCA_016647715.1. NCBI lineage: Eukaryota > Metazoa > Chordata > Aves > Galliformes > Phasianidae > Pavo > Pavo muticus. The sequence goes on from JACDJE010000049.1 coordinate 511,410, forward strand.
AGGTGCTCCAGTCCCCTCTTCAACTTGGTGGCCCCGTGTTGGACTCTCTGGTATGCTCAGGTCTCTCTTGTACTGGTGGCCTAGAACTGGGCCCGTCACTCCCGGTACAGCCTCACCAATGCTGAGCAAATGGGAAGGATCACCTCTCTTGATCTGCTGGTGACACTTTGTCTAATGCAGACAAGAATACTGTCAACCTTCTTAGCAACAAGGGCTCATTGCTGTCTCATATTCAACTTGACGTACACCAGGACCCCCACGTCATTATTTGCAGAGCTGCTTTCTAGCTGGGTGCCTGAGCATGTCCTGATGCCACGGGTTGTTCCTCCCCAGGTGCAGGACTCCACAATTCTCCTTGCTCAGCTTAATGAGGTTCTTGTCAACCCACTCCTCCAGCCCGTCCAGGTCCATCTAGATGGCAGTATGGCCCCCTGGTGCAGCCAGTCTCCCAGTCATGTTCTCTGTGCATTTACTCTTACATCATATGTTTAATAAATAATTAGAAATTAATTGCTGATACACAGCATTTTTTATGTGTGATCCTTAGCATTGGTCTCAGAAGGGCAGTAGTAAGACATGGATGGACAATATCAGAAAACCTATATTGATACTCGTAGGACAGCAAAGGATACCGGTTTAGTCCTCTCTTCAATGTTCTCTGCCTTCTGAGCATCACTTTTTTAATGACATAAGAGATATTGTATCATTTGCAAAAATTGCAAATATTTGAATGATTTCAAAAGATTTGTTATCTTAGCAAAACTTAGACAACACTTACTAAAATATTTAGAGGTTAAAAAAAAAAAACAACACCAAAACCCTTGCACATTTCCCTAGTGTTCAAGGTTAATGGTTTATACTTCATCTACATTATATTAAAAACATTTTTACTGGAGTCCATAAATGTTAAACATTTTTAAAAGGCAATGATCGCAGTGGGACTAGATACATTACATAAAACCAGGCACAAGACCTGCAAGCAGTAATTGGTGACTGTTTTTTATTCTTGGAGGGCACTGAGTTGAGATTCCTCCCATGAGGTGATGCAGATTTTCACATCTGGAGCTTGCCATTATAACTAGGCAGTACCTAAAGGTTTTGCGGTCAGCAAAAGTCAACCGTGAGCCCCAATCTCACGCATTCAGAACAGTCTCATAGTGACTGTTCTGTCGCTGTGACTATTACTAGTGATGATGTTTTACCAGTTCTGAGCCACTGAGGACCTACCCCACTTTCTCTGTATGTCCTCCCGGTATATTTTGCAAGTTGTGCCCTGTGCAGCACTTCTACAATAGCAAAGTGCCAGCAAGGCATTTCTCCTAGCTGGGCTATAATGGAATATATTTTTCATTCCAACCATTGGAATTTGTAAGTCTTTTGCACCCTTTCCTGCAGGGAGCTCTTATGCTTTAGAAAAGCCATGATGCTGTAGAGAATGTGTAAGTCATGTCTGTTTGCCATAATCTATCTTTAATGAATGGCTGTGGAGAAAAGATGAGAGAAAACAAGGTGCCAGGCTTCACTTAGCATAAGAAAATACAGAAGTGACTTTCAGCCCTGTCTGCATATTTGGCCTCTGGACTTTCATAAACTCATCTCACAACAGTTCATGCGCTTAATTTTCAGAAGAGTCCTACTGATATCAGTATAATTGCACCAGTTAGTGCAATGTCAGTGTGAGTATTGCTGCCCACTGTTGGAAAATGAGCGTTACCTGATTTAATCCTGGCTTTCTCACTAAGACTACAGGCAGCTGTACCTGATTAAGAAAGAAGAGGAATCACAGAATCATTAAGGTTGGAAAGACCATGAAGATCATCTAGTCCAACCATCAACCCATGCCTGTGACTGCTCTAAACTATGTCAGTCAGTGCGACACACCAGAAATGCTGTTTTGGTAGCATACATTTGAGACATAAGAATTGAGGTTTATCTCAAACTGGAAGCTCAAAATATAAGCCTATATAGCTCCTACAGCTATTTAGATTGGTGGTTTGGGTTAACCAAATGCACTGGAGAGCTGCAGGTGTCGCCAACATAGATTCAAATGGCAAGTGCATGCTTCTGACCCAGGCTATAAATTTGGACTTTTAAACTGCCATTGTGATAGTTAGGAAATCTGCGAGGGCTTGGAGGTCAGGAGCCCATCTTTCTCCTTATTTATGTATTTATTTCTTTATTTCTTTATTATTTTATTAAGATTTTCTATTGGAGATGCAGATATAGCTGCAGTGATGCATCACAGATGCCAAAGGGACCGTGGCTTCCCGTGTCTCAGTTGCTGTCAGCTCTCATTCCAGGATCACATGGCGAAGGGAGCAGAAGTTCCTGCAACTAAAAACTTCTATTTAACAAAAATGAAATATTATTATTCATGTCATGAGTAATTGAATCCCCAGATGTTCTCATTCTGTATCAATGGCTGGGGACAATATGACTCTAGATAGACTGTGACAACATGAATTGATTTCTTCTTTTTCTTTTTTCTTTTCTTTTTTTTTTTAAACCTGCAGAGTGACTGTGGCAGTTTTTTTTTTTTTAGCTGATTGCTTAGAGCTGACATTACAAGCCGTGCAGCTGTAAAAAAGATCTTCTCATTTTCATTGAGAATAAATAAAATAAAATATTGCAGAAATAGCTTTGCTTTTCCCTGGTCCTGCCTTTGCAGAAATAAACAGATAACTTGAATCAAGCAATTGAAATTGGAAAGGCGTTCACAAGAAGGGATGGCTGCTGCTTACACTGAATATTCAGAATAAAATAATAAAAGTAATCATGTCACTAAAAAGCCACCTGTTACTTTCTTCCAGTTTTTCTCTGAAGTGGGGAGTTCACTTTTTGTTTCTGAATTTATAGCAGAGATGGGGAATGTTGCTCTTATAAACCTTATTATATGCAAGGTAGTAATTCCTTGTTAAGGTAGGAACAGAAACCATCCCCGCTAACACTTCTAAAGCTGTTAAAGATGGATGTTTCCACAAAGGAACAGAAGCAGAAAAACTTTAAGTGCTTGTTAAGGCACACACACACGCAGCGCATACAAGCAATAAGTCTGTTCTGCTGAACTGTGAAATTGCACTGAGTAATTTCTCTAATAACAGAACAGATATTGCACCTCTGACCCCAGCGGAGCCATGGGCAGCAGCCATCCCCACGTCAGCACAAACGGCTGCAGTCAAAGCTGTGTGATGAGCAGCAGAAAGAGGAGGAGAAAGGTGGCAATCAAAGAAACGTGGCATGCAACTTGCAAGGGTATGCAACCCCATTATCTGTTTTTCAGAAGAGCTGCACGATTGTGTCCAGAGTCCCCGACTTCTGAAGAAAGCATTCAGTGAGCTAGAAGTGCACAGTACCAGAAACCTCTAATTGGTGTTTCACTGTAGCTTTTTCTTACAGAAATGATGCAGAGCTGAAGTTTTTCCTCTCCTTTATAGAGAACGCCTGTGGAAATAACAGTTCAGAGTTGAAGAAGAAACAAAAAAAAAAGCAGCAGCATCCCTCAGGAAAATAGTGCACATGCTGAAATGGGAGAAGAAATCGCGTAAGAAAAACATTCAGTTAAAGCAGCAGCTTACATCTTCTATTTCAAAACTTGCAAGGTGAAAGAGAGTGATGTGGTTTAAAGGAGATATTGATTTGGTGGAGCTGTAGATGATCTCGTGCCACAAACCCAGACCTTCATCGGTCTCTGAACCTCTTAAAATTAATGCAGAGTTCTTAGACACATTGCTTGAAGTTTTTCAGTTAAAATAGTGATGAATGGCAAGTACTCAAAGTGATTAAAAATAATAAGTAAAAAGTTACTTTAAGGACTGAGAAAAACTTTGTCAGTTCTTTCTTCAGGCACTGCTTACTTTAGAGCAAGGCTCTGCCTTCCATGTCATCTTGTGAGTGATTGACTTTCTTCAGCAGCTCCATCAGTTAATGTGACATAAATGGGAAATAAATTCCCATCATGAGTTTGTCTCACAGTGCCAGAGACATAACAGACATTTTAGAAATTCACCCATTTGAAAAATTCACAGCTCAGGCAGATGTTGTCTTACTGGCAGTCAGGTATTGCTATTCTCATGCAGGTTTTTGAATTTTGGCCTTAAGTAGGTAATGTTTTATTAACTTGTGGAAGTTAGAGGCTTGGTAGTGGGTGTTGGATAATATAAAATATGTGGCAGGTGCTGTGCATCTTCATAGCAGCGTAAGAGTTGTTGTTCAGGAGGAAGTTAGTGGTTCATCTGGCGTTATCTACCAGCTGCTTTGAAAGACAAGCTGATAAAGTCTAGAAAAGGCAGATCTGGAAATAAATATCTGCAAGAAAATCTTCCCCTATGCAAGTCTGTTTTCACAGCAGTGAGAAGATTTTTTATCAACTCTTTTTCTATGGTTTTCAGAACTTCTATAACTTGTGATATTCTGCTTTCTTGGCAGATACAGGTGTCCAGTTTTCTTCCAAATTTCAGCTCTCATAATTTATTTGGATGAACAAAAACCAAACATGTTTCCTTTTGCACATTTAATTTTGGATTAGCTACATTCTGTGAAACGTTCTTTAAAGAATTATGGCTAGAGTTCACAAAACTGATTACCAATAAAAAATGAAAATAAAATATTTTTTTCCTGTTTCCTGCATTCTGCATGAATCAAAGGCAGTGTCGTAGTAGCCTCTCTAAAGGCTTATGAGATTCATAGTCTCCATAAATCTTAATGTGAAACATCAACTCTAAGATAAGAAAAAGAAAACAGTCCCAAGCAAAGATAAAACCAGACAAATCTCCAAGCCTGCCCTCAGCATGATTCTTTCAGTGTAAGAATCGCTCAGAGCAACTGAAGGCAGATTTCTTGGTTGATGATTTTTCTGCATTCAGTACTGCCAGCATAGTGCTCACCATGCTGCTGCTCTCAGGCACACAATGCACCAGGCATCTTCTTCTTCTCTCACCATCTTTTCTAATCCTTCCTTTCAGAAATTCTCAAAATGTGTCTTCATGAAAAAAATCTGCACCAACCACCAATGTCTCAATGATCAGTAAGGTCCATGACCCTTAAGGTCCCTTCCAAACTAAACTGGAGGTGCTCCAGGCCAGGCTGGATGGGGCTCTGGGCAGCCTGAGCTGCTGGGGGGCAACCAGTCCATGGCAGGAGGTTTGCATGGATGATCTTTAAGGTCCCTTCTAACCTAAGTTACTCTGTGATTCAATGATCCTACGTCTCTTACTGGTCCAGAATACTGGTTTGTTATGCTAGGCCTTGATAACTGAGATAGTATTTCATAATGAAAAGTCCCCCAGGGAAGTGTGCTGATCCACTGTGGAAAGATACTGACACTTTGTGTTTTATTTGTAGAAAGGGTATGAACACTTTCTCTCTTTCTTTTTAACAGAAAAGAATACTAAATTAAAAAAAAAAAAAATAGCCTTGTGTATCTTGTAAAGCTCCTGAAGATATGCAAAGTACATGTGTTAAAATGATACCCTCTGATATATCAAGCTAAAATTTGGAAAAGATACCTGATCACTGGTGGTATCACAGTCTTCTTTCTTCCAGCTAAATCTGTAACCTTTTGAATTTGAAGTGAATGCTGGGAAAAATTCAGGAAGACATGAGTAATGGGGGCTATTGATGGCACACTCCATATTGGAAAACTGTCTTGTTATTGAATGCAAATGTGGCTTAGTTATGTAAATTTTCATTATTATATTCAAGATTTCATCAGTAAGGCTTTAATGTATCTAGAAACTATCTTAAAGCATTTAAATAAAATGTTAATTGAAAGTATGGAATAGTATTAGCAAGCTCTTTCAAAGAAAGCTTCAATTCCAGGCACGTAACAAGGAAGCAAGTGCTAGTGGAACAGAACCTCCCATGGTAAAAACCTATAATTGTTTTAAAGTTCTCTAAAAACCTACATCTCTGTTCTCATCTCATCCCACACACTGTGATATTCCTTATGTTCCTCACTCTCTTCTGTGAGCTGACTTTCTTTGTAGCCTTCTCCCACTCCCAGCGTGCTGCCTTCTCTCACCTCCTACACATGGAGCTGCCTCCTGCTGCCCATACAACAAGCACTTTTCTACACATCCTAGCCCTTTCCTTTCCTTGGGCTCGTCTGCGCCAAATCCCCCATGATGCCATCAGGGCATCTTGCCCTGCGTCAAAATCCAGAGGGTAAACTTCAATTCCAAGCTCAAGGAAAACTCAGTAATAAGCCAAGTGGTGAATTTAGATCTTTTGAGCCGTCATGAGATGGTGCAAATTACTGTTCTTTATATTAAAAAATAAGATAAAATCAAACCTATTTTAAAGAATAAAGAGAGAGTGGTTGAATTAGATGACATAATTCTTATGCTTATGCCAATGCTTTCACAAGGTGCAGGACAGTTCTCAGCCACTGAGGCACTGTGGCACTGAGAGCCATGGGCTAGAGTGCATGGTGGGGATGGGTTGATGGCTGGACTAGATGATCTTAGAGATCCTTTCCAACCTTAATGATTCTATGATTCTATGTCTCTATGATTAATCCTAGGGACTGCTGACTTCTGCCAACCCAGGTCCAATTTATCGAGTCTTTGAAATTAGTCCTAAGAGCTAGCAGTGCAGGAACAGAGAAGCATGAGCATCTCTTGCTGCTGCTCTGATTTTGATTGTGCCTCCTTACCTACTCATTAAGCAGTGGGATTTTAGAAGTATTTGCTAAGTCACCTTCCTATCTGCAGATGGTCTGCAACAGTGACAGCAGCTGTTCCAAAAGTGAGCATGAAGGGAGATATTATCAGTGCTTAGCTATGTTTACAAATTTGTAACAAGAGTACTATTTAAAGTATGTTCTTTTGTGACTACATGCAATATGTTGTCATCTGAATGTTGCTGCATTGATGGAGGGCATCAAAGAGATGCGGCATAGAGAGTTTTCTCTGCTTTGGTGTGGTTTCCTTTTTGCAGAACTTGTGTGGATCTCACAGGCTTAAAGGTTGCAGGGATTAAGTGCTATTGCGCGTACTTTGTGCTCCCATGACTGGGGAAAAAAATAGGGCAGCCATGTGATAGCATTCAGCTGTTGGGAGCTCACTGGGTAAGGCTGCAGAGATGCTTGAGCTTGGGAAAGACATAGTTCTGTAAAGAAAGGGTCAGGTTGGATGGGGCCCTGGGCAGCCTGTTCTAGTGGTTAGCAACCAGCCCACAGCCAGGCGTTGGAACTGAAAGATCTTCAACCCATTCTATGATTTTTACATTTTGAATGCACTTTGGATGATAGAGGAAAATTGCAGAGTAGGAAATATCATTATGGTCTTTTTCCATAAATCACTATATTCACAGACCTAAGGAACTCAACCAAATGTTGCACCTCAGGGAGGACAGGAAGTCCTGTGCAGTTTTTGGCATTAGGCATTAAGGAATGTTTTGGTCAGTGAAATACAGTTAGCTGTCTTTTCGGGAGGAAGAGATTATCAGTTCTTGATATTGATTATATGTTGGGAAGCAGAACAAGAAAAAGGCATTTAAGAATTGCACCCTGCAGAACTGGTTTAGCTAGAGGTCAGTAAAATGTAAATTGGAGAAAAATAGATGGTGCAAGTGTTAGAGTTTGTTTCATTTGGGTGTGAATATTTACACAAAGCTCTATAATGAAGGTTATACTTGGGTCTGATCAAAGAGGAAGTTGTATACTGAGCCTATTGTCTGTTGTATGGCAGAAAAGAAAGATCTTTGTTCTCTGCCAAGACAAAAAGAATGTTTGCAAGTCTGCCTCTGCATGTATTGTAGCTTAGAGCTGCTCCATGCAAGGTTTCCTGTGCTCAGGTTTGCTGTCATCCCCCAAATCTTTGAATACACCTATCCAATCCTTCCATCATTTACTTCAACTAATACTCTGGGACAGATTGCTATCTCATTAGGAAGATTCAGCAAAGTAATTCAAGAACTGTAAGGTGCTAATAAAGCCCTGTCTTTAAAAATAGATTGGCTGAGTGGAAAGTCTGGCAGGTCCCCAGGATGGATATCTGGTCACAAGCTGGACTTATTTCTCTGCTGATCTGTGTTTCTCTGCTTGCTGTGTTCAGAGGACCCACTTCCATCTTGCAAAGCAGGAGGTTTGGTGGCTGCTCATCTATGAAGACCTCCCGTCTGTGGATCTGGTCTGCTGCAGTGATGTCTGGAGAGAGGCTGATATGCTTGCCCTATTCTGCAACTACAGTTCATGGGCCAGGGCATAGCCTAATAACAGAGGCAAGTTCCTAATATGGCCAGCCCTATGCTGTATTCATATTTCACTGGGGTGACTTATAGGCATTAGGAAGCTCTATTTGCTGTGCTGTAATGCACTGTCTGAGCTAATTACTGTAAATGTATTATTTTCTATGCATAGCTGGGAGAGGAAGCTTTGGATTTTAAAAAGGGAATGGCAAAGAGAGCTGACAAAATCAGATACTGTGCATTTCACTGAAAAGTAACCGGGCACAGCTCTTTAAAATTTGGAATTTGCAGTTGTACGGAATTGATTTGAAGGAGATGCAAATTCCATCCAAGCTAAATTCACATTTAGATTTAATGCTACTCACATGTGCACCAGCCCATCCCAGACCAGAGATTAGCTAATATACCAGCCAAATTCACTCAGTTATTAAGTTAAGAGACTATCAGATAACCCTAATGCAGTGTATTTACATAATGTCAATAATGAATCTTTTTTTAAGAAGGTGTTGAGGAAATGCAAGCAGAGTTTGTAATACGGTACCACGCTTCCTGTCTGGCTTGTTTCTCATTTCACAAAGCTTTATGTGATGGATCCATCTGTTCCCAGGAGATTGGAGTGTGTTGATGCCATTTCCATGGGAGACTTTCTAGGCTGAAGATTTCTGAAATCTCTGGAAGTTGCCTTGGACGTGGTATTCAATGCCTGGGGCTAACTATTGCCAAAACACTCACATAGCTATCAGCAATCATCTTCACAGGCTGGGTGGGGCCTTACTTAACTTGATCAAGGCTCATTAAAGCTTCAAATCTCTGAATGCACATTCAAAATTGAGTGACAGGAACTTCTGGGAAAGTTTTGTTAAAAAGCCTGGCATAACTGAATAATTAGAATATAGCAGTTCTTCATATGCAACTTGATTGTCACAGCCTCTGTCAAGAGAACTCATAATTTCTGAAGGATAAGACCATATGTTCCAAAAAGAGCTTTCAGAATGTGACATGCTTGTTTTCCAAGTTATTTTTTTCCTCTCTATAAAAAAAACAAATTGTTATGAAATGAGATTAAAAAATCCCCCATACTTAATTAAACTGATTAAATTTAAAAGAAGATAAAAGAGGCCCCAAACCTCTTGGATAAGTATGTTCTAATAGCTGTGGTTTCTAGTTTACTTCAGGATGTAGCTGAAATGAAATGTTGCAAAGTTAGCTGAAAGGACACTTATCCCAAATATAAATCCAAGAATGTTTATTCTTTTATTTGTTTTTCCATAACCTAATGCACTAGTTAGGGACCTCTTCGCATAAGATGGCAATCACCTCGCCGCTTATAATTGGCCCCTGGAACAAAATATGGCAAGGAGAGTCCACCAAATATCCAGACAGATTTGTGTGTAGCTACTGGAAATGTTACATACTCTGGTTTACATCAGCATCAAATATAAATGTAGATGACTTCATTGTCTTCCATTTTAAGCTGTATCTAAATCACCTGTATTGTCCTGGAAACATCTTGCTTCTTGAATGTAATGTGAAAAAGTAGTTTGGGCATCACCGGTATATAAACATCAGCACTGAACCTGAGATGACATTTCTGAGGACAGCCAAATTCTGCTTCAACAGGAAAGAATAGTATTGACTAACAAGATCTCAGCCTGCTTTCAGGGACTCTGAATGTAAGCTGTGGTTGTATTTTTAGAGTTTAGATTTCATTTTCATTAGCAATAATATTCCAGTAATGGAATGGTGAAAATGAACTCAAGTCAGGTTGGTGGGTTGGAATATTTTCATTCTTCATAAGGGACAAGCACATAGGAAGATGTGATTATTGCCCTGAAAGATTACAATGTCCACAATCACAAGCACATCCTTTCTGTTAATTATCAATATTCCTGTAAGATTTATTAGTAGACATTTTTGTATGTGATATTGAAAAAAAGTGTCACAGTGCAACCAGTCTTTGCTTGCCTCACTAAAAAGTTTCACTGCTTGTCCTGTTGTGATAAAATAGGATAAAATCACCGTTGGAAATATTTTCATGACCTAGTTTGGAGACCATCTCAGCTCTGCATGCTCAGCGTCCTCATGTTACTGTTAGGTTCCTTTAAATAAGGATGGCTTCAAATAAAGTACATTTTAAATATGTATCAGTATCAACTCTGCAAATGTCCTGGTTTGGTCTGGCCATTCTGTATTTCCTTTATGACCAGTAGAGAAAAGCAGGAACTTTTCCAAACAACTTTTCCCAAGGTAAACATTTCAAATAGATTGCATGGATTGTGTCCTCCTCAATGGGGAGAAAAACTATTTGAGGAGAAGGGTGGGTGAGTATGTGGTTCAGGTGTGGACATGCTCTTTGAAAAGTTCTAAAATCATACAGAATGGATTGTACCAAATTGTCCTTTAACAACTCCTTATGGGGACGAAAACAGTCCTCTCCTTAATCCTTTCCATTATGCTGTTTCACAGAATAACTTCTCATGGACTGAGAGATGCTAAAAAGATCACTCAGATTTTGCCTAAATTCTTTTTATGGTCCAAATCCCAGTGATTTGGTTGCCTGAGTGTTGGCTGGCCAGCTTGCAATGTTTGCAGCAAACTGTCTTGACTGTAAAGGCTTCACTGGTGTTAAGAGAAAACCTAATTGTGCAAAATGTAGGCATCAGGCAGCTCTCTGGTAAATGCTAATGAGCAAGTAGAGAGAGGTGTTCCAGAAGTGATGTGAGCTGCCTTCGCTTAAGAAAATACCCACCTTTTTCTTAGTTTTAGATTGTCCCAGTCCTCATTTCCTAATCTAGGCAAACCACAAGAGAACAGTTTAGCTAATGAATGATTGAAAAGTATGAACACCAAATTCAATAAGTCAAGAAGAAAACAAACATAAAACCCCACAGAGATAACAAAATGTATGCTTAAATGCATCATTCAATTACTCTGCTCACTCTTTGCTTCCCATTACACTCTCCTTTGTCAGTACACAGTGTATCTAAATGGCAATCTCTTTGTGACAAGAAGCTTTTCTTCCTGCCTTTACCTGCTGGTGCAGAACGTTGTTGGTACTTTGGAAATATCAAAAAATAAAAAGAATTGATTGCAGGCAATGTATGAATTGTGTGATGGTTAGTGAAGCTTCTCAGAGTTTTCCCTATCTAGTAGTAAACCAAAATTTGTAGATCTGGGCTGTGTTTGTCTTTATGAATGAGAAGGGCAGTTTCGGGTCAACTACCAGTAGGTAATTTAGTTCTTTAAGTCACTGAGGGCCAACCAAGCTACAGAGGGATGGCACTTGAAACGGCGTTACTCTTTGTTTTCACTTTCAGGATAAGTCAGCCAGAAATTGTATTGCCACTACTCACTTAGAATTGCTTGTCCCTGAGGATGTGGGTTGTATCCGGTGCTCTCCTGGGGCTTCTCTTCCTTGCATGTTCCTAGAGAGCTGGTTCAGAACCTGGCACAAATAGAGCAAACCAGATTTCCACTCAGGCCACCCTGACTGTAGAATACAGAAGTTCCCTCTCCTCCGAGAATGGAGCCAACTGCTTTGTCTTGCACCATTTTTAGTGGGGCTTTTTAACTGCTTGTAATGTGAACAAGTCAAAGACAGAATTAAAGTTTGTATTATTAGGCTGTATTCCATTAATGCTTCTTGGGATCTGAAAATCCTCATTTTCAGTATTCTAGCATCTGAAAACGATTGTATGATTCTCCAGAGACTTTCTTGGATGTTGTAAGCAGATGTTAGGAAAAAAATCTGAAAATGGATTGTAGTATTGATGAGTCCCGTCATAAAAAGATGGAATAAAAATGTCATTACCTTTGCATTGCTGTATAGCTTATGATGATGAAATGCAGCAGTTATTATGAAAGAAATGGTCTTTTTGCATCCTCCAGCTATAATCTATTGCATATGATTAACACTGAGAGTCTTTACTAATTAGCTTTTATGGTCAAACAGATTTCGTGAAGTCGGTTTCAAAGAAATCAAAATTAAACTACTTATATCTCTGGAAGATGGAATTATGGAATACGAATACACAGATAACGTTTACAAGCTAGAGAAAAGTGATCACTGAGCAACAAACTACATAAAAAGACTCAGTGATATCTCAGGTATTGCAATGTAGTGTGTCTGGATAAATGATAGTGCTAGGATTTTATGAATGCTATCTTAGTAAGGTGTGGAATATACACAGTTATCTTTCATCTCATAGCATGCAGTGACGAAACTTTACATATTGATGCTGTGCATGCAAGTGGTATATAGTCGATCACAGCAGGATGCAAGACTTTTTTCCCACTTTACTGATCCCTGTAAAATTAAAAAACGTAAGAATGGGATGTGATGGGCTGGATGTCTCCCATGAGAACCACTGCAGATCAGAATGAATAATTTCCCCCATGTCCCCCTTCCACTGTTTAGCTCCTTAGTTTCTCTTTGCATTGTTTTGCTAATTTTTCATACCTTACAAAACACTGTCATGCCATACAAAACACTGCTTCCACTCACTTTATCCCACATTGCACTGCATCTTCTGTTCGTAAATGTAACGACAAAAGGGTTTTTAAAAGATGCTTGCACTAAAAAATGGTACTTATTTTCCACGTCAAACTGCCTTCGTTTACCTGTGTGCTTCCACAGGTAAGCATTACTAAATGGTGGTCCTCCCTTTACTGAGCCTGCAGCAACTACATTGCATAGAAGGAAGATTAAGCGCTGCATTTAACACAGTTTTCAAAATAACTTGGGTTTTCAGTGCAAAAATGTTCAGGCATTTAGGAGCCTTTTCCCAGCCACTACCGATAAATGTCAGGCTCACAGAGGATTTAGCAACCAAGTATTTTTGAAAAATCTGTCTTTTGCTCCGTGAATCTCACATGTGAATCACAACCATTTAATTCCTTTATGGAAAAAAAGAAAAAAAAGAAGGGGAGATTTGTGGTTTTTTTGGCAACATCCCAAAATCAAGACCTTTGCAGTGATCGGAGTGTCAATGGGGACAAAAACATACAGCCCCAAAAGCACTGGATCTCATAACCGCGCTCATGAAACTTGGCACATTTGTGTATCATTAATCCCTTCAAGATATGAAAACTTTATGTCAACATGATCCTTAAACAACTATTAACTTTAGAGATATACACAAGAGAAAAAGCTCTCACAGGGTAACATTTTTTCAGGGTGGTTTCATATGAAGGCTTTATTCTTTTAGTTGTATTGTGAAGCCCTACAACAGAGATTTTTGCAGTATGTTTTACATATTTGAGATTCCCCAAATGCTGTTTTCTTTGGTCTCATTGTTAATGTTTGCCTAATTAAATAACAGGGTGAAGCAGAGGATGATTCTGCCCTAGGTGAGATTATTCCAGCTCTGAGAATCTGCAGAAATTTAGTGCTGTGCTGAAGCAACACAGGATAAGGATGAGACCCTTACATTCAAATCTTATCCTCTCATGCCAGGAATTTGGTTTATTCATGGTTTTTGTTTGTTTGTTTGTTTATGTTTTTATGTGATTTTTTTTTTCCTACAGATGTACCCCATCATACAAATTCCCAGTAACATCATTAAGAAATAAACATGGTAAAATCGTAAATTGAAGGCATTTGAGGCAGAAAAGTATATGTAGGCAATTCATATTTTCTAAGCGACTTACTGACCCCATTTCACACTAGATGGGACTATCTCTTGGGGCAATGCATTCTCCACAGTCTCAAGGTCTCTTGATTTGTTTTTTGAAATTACCAATATATGTCTAATTGATGTAAAATTTCTTTTGATTTTGAGATGCACCTTCTAGAGTGTAAAGATTGGATATTTAATATACACTGATTACTGCCACTTTCTAAGTGAGACAGCGCGATCTGGTAATAATTGCGCCCACTACTCTACCAGGTTAAAGGATGTCAGCCCTTGGGAATGCAACAAAGGGTTAAATTATGAAGTGACCCAGATGAACTCCATTAATAAAAGAAAATAAGCACTATCTCAAGTGGTGGGAAAAGTTTCTGCAGTGCCTGTAAAATAGATTCCATTGCTCAGGAGACCTACCACAAGAAAAGGAGCTGGCCCCATTATATCATTAAGAGAATCCACTTCTTGTTTACACATTAGGATTAATTTTTGCTGAGGCTAATATGCTATAAACCCCTGTTGTGTGGCAGGGACTTTTACGTTCTGTTACAGGTTAATTTCTCTCCTTGCAAATTAGAAAATAGTGTGACTTGCAAAACAGCTGAGAGAAAGGGGAAATATGCCAGCAGTTCTGCTTAGACTTTTTTTGCCTTTTGGCTTCTTCTTTCATTTTCTAGTCTGCTGCACTTCTTTTTTCAGCAATCTGGATGCTGGATGCGAATTTAAATTTCCAGTGCATTTAGCATCCTACAACACCAGGGGACTGAAAAGAGAATTAAGAATGTATACAGCATATTAAAACAAACAAACAAACAAAAAACAACAACAACAACAACAACAACAAAAACCACAGCGCTATATTTCTCTCCACAGTCTTTTTTATCTTTCCACCTTTTTGTGATTGCAATGATAGCAGCATCCAGCAAACTACAGCCACAAGAAGCCAGGAGCATATTTATCCGGCAAAGGTGCGTTTCTAACAGGAACTAGATGGGGTTTGCTCGTTGCTCATGATCTGTAGAGGGCTCTTTCACAGATCAACAGACTATAAGATTGCTTTCCTGGATATGAGCCACTGATGGACCCACGCAGGCTAGTAAGAGTCATGTAAGAGTCTTTTATCCTATCTCAGCAGGGACGTCTTCCCCATGGGCATCACGAGAGAGTGTTTTCCTAGCAGTGGATTTAATAGAGGGGGAAAAGGGGATGGAAAGAAGATTAATGTTTCTGCCAGCTCCCTGCAAGTTCACAGAAAATGCTGGCTGGAGCAAGAGTGGCCCAGCTCTGTTGTCTTCCAGCCCTTTCTGTGTACTTGGAGTGGCATATTTTTAATCAAATGTGAAATATAGCTTTAGCAGGTCGAATGGATTAGCCTTCTCTGTAAGTAACTCTGTCTGCTTTAGTCAGGAGTGCAACTTTTATTTTTTATAATGTTTCACACTTAAGGTTTTCATCTTTTACTTTATCAGCTTAATGAATCTTTGAAGTTTTCATAGAATCACAGAATCGTTTGAGTTGGAAGTGACCCTAAAAGGTCACCTAGTCTGCAATGAACAAGGACATCTGCAGCTAGCTCAGGTTGCTCAGAGCCTGGTCCTCTCAGGTCTGGTTTTGATTGTTAAAGATGGGAACTCTTCAATAACCATACCCAACTGAGCTTCAGAATGCACACGGGGACAGTAGGGTAAGAAACTTCTCAGCCAGTCTCTTATAAACGTTTGGGAATGCTTGAGACGAGCAGGGATTCTTCTCCTTTTTTAATAGTGTATTGGGATTACAGCACTTGTAAATAGTTAATTTTTCCTTGTTTTAGGTTTTCAAATCTACTTTCATTTAGGACATCAATGTCCTTGTATGAAAAAGCTGGATAATCTGTTCATGACAATGTCTAAGAATGATTTCCTTTCTCTTCCGCGGGTCATTATTTATCGGCATCTCATCAGCCTCCTGCTCCTATACTGCACTGGAGTTATCCAAGAACTGGTTGTTGTTTTTTTTAACTGCCTTATTTCTGGGCCTCTGAATTGGCTGTGCCTTTAATAAAGTTAGGCTGTTCATATCAAACCATCCCTTAAAGTAATGTGTTTTGAAAGCTGTTCTATCTGGTTAAATCCAAGTGAAATAATAGACTTCGGACCAGTCACATCCTCAGGCTGTTCCAGACTGTTGTTGCTCCGCTGAAATAAAGAGTTCAGGTGATTTCCATGTGACAAGATATTGAAGTAAGTATTAGAAATAATTTTTAAAACAGTCTGATTTTCAGAGCAACTTAAGTTTTTTTATATATATTAATCACTGCTTTTTTTACATGCAAGATACGGTTTGAAATTGCTCTCAATCCTTGCAGACGCAGACATTGAAAACAAATCTGTTTGGTTTTGGTACTGTTGCACATTGCCTTTTACGTTTCTGACCTGTATTTTAATCTGTTTAGACAAGTTTCAAGGGGCTTGTTCATTTTGCTAAGCAAGGTTATAAAAAGGTAAGGCTTTTTTTAAAAAATCCAGCAACAACCCAAACAAATTAAAGAGTAAAAATAACAACACATTTAAAGCTGCTTTTATAGGATTTATAGGATTTGTAAACTAAGGAGAGATAGTAAAATAAAAATATATCCAAAGAATGAAGGTCTAGGCCAGGTCTCTGCAATAATCTAGAGAGCAATTTAATCGAAGATGGGAAATTTTAACTTTCTGTTTAGAAGAAACCAACATTGCTTTCTTTGAAGACTCCATCTTAGATGACCATCTTCTCATCATTGCTACAAGGTTGAAATTCCTCTTCCCAGGCTGCAGTATGAGTGCAGACAGCAATTTCTCCAGCATTCAAGATACTCTGTGCAACCTCAGGCAGTGGAGAATAGGATAACATGATAGTCAGACCATATACCATTTGATTAAAAATGTAAGAGATAGTTCTTTGATTTCTACAAGGATCGTCTTCTAGTCATTGCAGTGTGACAGAATTCATTACTTACCGTAATAGATTTAGATACCTTTATTTTTTTAAATAAACGGAGCCCAGGAGTATCGCATATGCTGGCAGCGGATCCTCTGCTTCCTATTCGTGACACCTTTCTTATTCCCATCCCATTTAATTCTGTTCTTGTGTCTGCCTGTCCATTAAGCAGGAATGAAGCTGAAAGGGTGCCTGGTGTTTTCTGAACTTTTTTCTTTATTTAATTCGAATGTTGGTTCAGGGCCATATTTCAGCAAAGCATGACAACATTTGTTTAAGTCTCACTGACTTTAGAGATGAGCAGTGTTTTGAGAAACAGGGTTCTCTGAAGCTACGGGAGCACAATGTAATATTTCTTGTTTTATCTGATTAGTGCTGGGCTATTGCTTTTTTTTGCTTTTTAAAGCAAATCCCTACATTCATAACCATCTGAAGACAAATTTGGATAATCAGTGGACAGAAAACAAGGCATGAATCTGTTGGAAAAATCATTTGGCTCGGGTAGTCCTTTCTAAATATACCTCTCTGATCAAAGTGTAGAGTGGCTTTTGTAAGTCCTATCCAAAACAGATACCAGATGAAGAATATACTGAAGCCTTCAGATTTTTGACTGTGCCTTTTCAAAGGCATGCCATCCTGAATGCAGCATCATGTGATGCTGTTTGAACTGAACAAATATTTTTGCCTTCAACTTCTTTCTCTTGCATTCATGCCACTCCACAGAGATGATTGTATATACAGCTTAAGGAAAAAAAAAAAAAGGAAAATAAAAAAGCATCTTCAATTAAAATGCGGGGATTTTTGAATGGTGCTGTAGAAATGTGGTTGCAGTGCTATGTCTTAGAAGTATTTTTTATATATGTGATATATGTGTAGCAACTTCTGGACATAAATAAACATAAATTGTTTCAGGGTTTTGTAGTACATTCGTAAACATAAAGGTCCTTGTAAGACCTAGCAGTTGAAATGGTATCCTTCTAAAATGACAGCTAATAAAAGTTGTTTGTGATTTAGATGCAAAGCAGTTTATATTGTCACAGTGTCTTTCAGATGACTCCCAATGTCCTGGGGAGAAAGGCAGGACAGAAACTGGAAGAATGCGACTAAACACTAGGTAATCTTTCCCAAATGTTAGCTTGGAAGGGACTTTAGAGATCATCCAGTTCCAACCCCCTGTTGTGGGATGCTTGCCCCCACCAGCTCAGGCTGCCCAGGGCCCCATCCAACCTGGCCTTGAGCACTTCCAGGGCTGGGTGGGGCACCCACAGCTTCTCTGGGCAGCAGTGCTAGTGCCTCACCACTCTATGAGTAAAGAATTTCTTCCTAACATCAAACCTAAATTTCCCCTCTTTTAGTTTAAAGCCATTCCCCCTTGTCCAATCACTAGCAGACTGTGTAAACAGTCGGTCCCCCTCCTGCTTATAACCTCACTTCAAGTACTGGAAGGCCTCAAATGAGGTCTCCTCAAAGCCTTCTCTTCTCCAAGCTAAACAGTCGCAACTCTCTCAACCTTTCTTCATGTGCAAGCTGCTCCAGCCCTCTGATCATCTTTGTGGTCCTCCTCTGCGCCCACTCCAACAGCTCTGCATCCCTCCTGAGCTGGGGTTCCAGACCTGGATGCAATACTCCAGCTGGGACCTCACCAGGGCAGAGCAGAGTGGGACAATCCCTTCCCTCTCCCTGCTGCCACCCTCTGCTGACACAGCCCAGGATACTGTTGGCCTTCCAGGCTACAAGCACACCCAATGGCTTTCTAAAACAAACTCAGAGAGAGGGCTGTGCTGAGGCGTGGGGCCGTGCACAGCCTGAGAGAAGGTTTAGGAGTGGAAGCTGAAGCTCCAGCAGTGCTAACAAATGCACCAATTTGCAAAGTGATGTAGGTCTCATGGAGACAGAATTAATTATTCAAATCTCTTTCTTCAAAATGCTACCTGTTTCTAACACACACTGTGTGATTACAACATGAACCTGACCTACAAAGAAGTGACAGATCTGAGTCCTGGCTCAGGCAGCACGCGTCTGCATTATCAGCAGTGTGAAGATGAGTGTGTGCCCACCTGGTGGAATCGGGGAGCCTGCTTCTGAAGGATGTGTCAGGGTCATGGCCTGGAAAGTCCAGAATGGTGAGGGAAGTCAGTGTGCACTGGGGAAAGTAAAACTTCACTGCATCGGGCACAGTACAGGGGACTGCTCCCTCGCTTGTTAGTTATTAATCTATGAAGTTTGGGGATTTTGTAAGTTATAGGAACCTTATTGTGTTCTTTTTAATCAGAATGCAGAGGAATGCAGTGAACAAATCCATCTGATTTTCACAGAATCAGAGTGGCTCAGGTTGGAAGGGACCTCTGGGTCCCCCTCATCTAATGTCCTGCTCAAGCAGGGACAGCCAGAGCAGCGTTCACAAAGCCACATCCACTTTGCTGGAATTGTACTCTCTCAGTGCTGGATTTAGTCCCAAACTACCCACAATAATCTGCAATAGATTCTGCTATTCTGCTGTATGGATTTTCTTTTTTTTTTTTTTTTTTTACAGCTACTTAACTGGGGTTCATGCTTCAGAGACCTCTTTTTAGAGCAATAGTGAACATCAGACCTTGCAGTAGAGATGGGTTTGTAATAGACCAAAGGCCAAATTGTTATTTCTAATGCTGGTTTTATTCTTTGCCCTGCATAGTGATGTTCCTTGTGTCTGGAGCACAGATAAAAATGAGATATTGATGATTTTCAGACTCCAAAACCCTTTTGCTTGTCTAGAATGCAATTATATAAGTGGCAGTAAGTGATGCCTGAATGAGATTAATATGGGCTGCCTTGCTCCTCATTGCTCCAGGTAGGAATGAGAAGATCTAGGGAATGACTATTGAAAGTATTAAGCAATTAGGATGGGTAGACTGACTAGACTTTTTTTCTGTAACTTCATGAAAATCTGAAGCAATGAGCAGTTTCATTATATAAACCATCAGGAGTGATGGTGCATTACATATACTCTTCTTATTTCACTTAAGAATAGCTTCACAAAAATCTGGTATTAAGCAATCAGAGAATATTTAGTCATACAGATTTACAGCCTAAATGTTTAGATCCAGCTAAATTAGTAAAATTGAAAAGCAGAGTTTGTGCAGTTAGAAAGCAATGTAATCTACCAAATAACATCAGTGTACAGAAAGCAACTTAGCCTCTGCTTTTAAGACCGTGGCTTGGTACTGGTTAAGTTTTGGGGCAGAATCTGTTCTCAGTCTTACACCTCTACAAACTGACAGTGATTTCATTAGTGCCATTATACTTAATCTGCATAATTCAAATAAGAATTGAGACCCCAGAGGTTGAGAAGCACAATGTCAAATTGCAATAACGATGAAGTCAATCACTGTATAATTTCCCTTAGGTTTCATGGATAGTGAAATCTCTGGATACCTGAGGAAACTTTGAAGTACTGGGAGAACATACATTCAAGGGTTTGTGCTCAGGAAGTGAGGTTTTACGGAGGGGGACATGGGTTTGCTTGTTAGTTTGTTTTTTCTTTTTCCTGAGAAGTTGAAAAGATTACACCAATTACATTGTTTGTAATTGATGTATGGCAGCCCATTTGCTACCAAATAAAACACCTCAGAAGAAAAAGGATTGCTCCTTTCTTGCAAGCATAATATTAAAATCTATTGAACTTAAATAAATCCATTGAATTTCATGGCAGAAGAATAACTTGTTTGAAAAGTTACCTAAGCTGACAGTAACCCTGTGCTGGGAAATGAAGCAACAGAACCAAATTCTGATTTCATTTATATTGATGTAATTAAGGAAGATTGTTGGCCCTTTGGTCTTTGCGGTGGTTCTTGTGCATGAGTAGGGCCAATGGGGGCTACAATAATAAAACCAATATATCTGAGAAAATTGCTGACACTGGTATAAATCTGCTGTGTGCTAAGAGTAAAGCTGATCAACTCATAAAGTATCTAGTATACTCAGGAGGTTGTTCGCATGCACTTGTAATACACATACAAGTGTGGGAATGGGAAGGGTGATTATCTTTCACATTAAAGTCTTGTTATCTCTCTCTGGAATATAAAGCAGCTGTGGGAAAGATTTTACCCCTACATTCAGCGTTCTATGCATGCAACACAGCGGACAGACACGTATGAGTGGGAACAAGGCCCGCATATACCATATCTCAGTGCTGACAAGGGTTTTCTGCTTTGCAGCCTTCATAGGAAAAGTTGAATCATAGAATCATAGAATCATAGAATCATTAAGGTCTGAAAATATCACTAAGCTCTTCTAGTCCAACTATGAGCCCATCCCCACCAAGCCCAATAACCACGTCCCTCAGTGCCACATCTACCCTCTTCTTGAACTCTTCCACAGACAGTAACTCCACCACCTCCCTGGGCAGCTTGTTTTATGTGAGCACAGGTCTTCGCCCTTGTGACCCCAAATTGCTCTGGTGTCCTTCCTAGGAGTTAGCTCATTCAAGGCAATACAACCTATAACCCAGTAACCTCACTCCTACTGCAGATGGAGCAGAGAAGGTGGCCTCCCTTTCTTCTGCAAGCTATTCAGCCTTGCAGAGAGGGATCTGGAGTGTTGTGCTGCCAGCTGCTCCTGCCGCAGGTGCAGCCAAGGATGCTGTGGGGGATGGACTCCGACTGAGGCCAGAAAGTGAGCATCAGGCGAGATAGCTTCTGTGTGTGCCATGTTGGGCAGCTGGTGTCACTGGGCCCCTTGGCTTTTATGTCTCTTGGAGCCCTATTAAAAAATCTAATCTATTGTGCTAAATAAATACACAAATAATTAGTCTATGTCTGCAGTGTTTCTACCCAGAACAGCTCTCTGATAGCCACTTCACCCTTGACTTCTCTAGCGTGGCTAAAACAGTTGTTTCCCCTTTTCTTAGAAGAAAGAAAGAAAACAAAACTGTTTAATTTCATTATTTAATTTATTTTTGAAAATAAATTGTCTTAATTACAGTGTGGCAACTGCATAGCACATGCACACTGTACTTTGGAAACACCTAGTTTTTTGGAAATAGACACTAGCTATAACTGCCCAGTTTTGACCTGATTTTTCAGACCTTCTGAGTAATTGTTGCTTTCATTGATCTTTAACAGGAGTGGATGGTCAGAGCATCTGAAAGTCTGCGAGGCAGGCAGATGAATGCTGATGAACCAGAGGGAGAGCGGGGAAAGAAAATGCTTTGTTTGACATTGCTAATTGTTTTGTTTTGGCAATTAAGTATTTTTTGAAGCAAGTGATTGATTTGGTGAGTGATGAAAAGGGATTAAGTGTGACCCACTGAATCTCATTTCTAGCCCTAGCTGCTTATTACAAAATTAGTTTTTGTTCCAGAATAAAATACACAGACAGATTTGGTGGTATGGAAACCAACAATTATCTGAATATACATTCAAGTGCCCTTCTGTAAGATGTCATCTTCTTATGTGACAGTCTTCTAAATATATTCTTCTAAATATATAAATATATCTGAGATATTTAATTATTTGGTGATGTTTTTAAAGAGTGCTGATAAGGAAGGTAGATTATGACGAAAAAGAACTGAAAATGTTCTCTTATTCCTTCATTTTCCCGAAAGCAATCCTGAACAACATCTTTTGGCAATTTCAAAATAAAGCTGTTCATTTGGCCAAGGGGAATATGATCTTCTGTCAATAACTTTGTGATACTGTTACCATGAAGTATAAACTTCAGTGCCTTTGAGTTAAGTTAGTAATACCACATTGTTTGCTTCCTGCTTGTCCCAGCTGAGGAGAACTTACTGAGAAATTAGGTGATAAGACAGAGACTCAAGCAGGAAAGTCTTCGTGTTGCTGTGGTCATCACATGCACAGCATGAACATAAGAAGACTTTGTGCAATATCCTGCCATTTTCTTTCCAGGCCTTTTCTGCAGTAAATGTCTGCATGAGATAGTCTGATACACCTATAAAAAACTGAGGCTTAAGTTTCCATGCAAAACAAAATTCAACTAAAAATCTTTCTGACTTTATACAGTATTTATGTTAAAGGTATGATGGAATATCCCAAATAGCTAAATGATTTAAGAAAGAAAGAGAGAAAGAGAGAAAGAGAGAAAGAGAGAAAGAGAGAAAGAGAGAAAGAAAGAAAGAAAGAAAGAAAGAAAATGAGGAAGGAAGGAAGGAAGGAGGAAGGAAGGAAGGAAGGAAGGAAGGAAGGAAGGAAGGAAGGAAGGAAGGAAGGAAGGAAGGAAGGAAAAAAAAGAAAAGAAAGAAAATACTTATGAACTAAAAATTTCATAACTGGTCTTTAGGAACATTTCACAAATGGATTTCACAGAGGGCATTACAGATATATCTCCATGTATAAGAACCAGGTGGGTTCCCAGCCACCAGCTCCAGCCCCATCATTTAGCAGATTATCTTTGTTGCTACAGCTTTCAGTGCAGAGAGGAATGGCAGAAGAGCACATACAGGAGGAAGCAATGAAGAAAGACTAGAGAGGAAGGGAACAGGGCTCTTAACAGTACGGCTTGATTTGATATTTTGCTTGAATCTGCAGAAGTGTAAATATTTGACTTGCAGTTTTTGTGCTTTTTTCATTCTCCTTCAGGTAGAGTATCTGTTTACACAGTATTGAATTTCCTTCTTCCTTTATTCTGTGCCTTCACTCCACGAGTGAAAATCTGCAGCTTTTTGGCACAAGCTTAAAGCCGATAGCAGTGAGTAGGAGCTCCAGTTGCTCTTGAAATTGCATAAATCGTTTTCCTTTCACTACAGGCTCATGTGGGAATGGACATTTGAGCTTTGACCCTTCTTCTTTTTCTTAAGCTTCACCCTAGTAGAGTTGAAATGGGTTTGGACAGTTTAGTTAACAAAATCATCAGATTTTTAGTCCATCCATGCTTCAAGTTTTTACTCAGGTGAGACCTTCTGTATGAGTGAAGGGCAATTGAGGAGCCAATGCTGGAAGTCTTGTACTTCTCTGCTATCTACTCCATTCATCTGAACTGATGAACAGTGCACACAAGAGTCAATTCAAGAGTCCTATCCCTGGAAAAAAACAACATGATTGTGTTCCTATTGTAGGAATCACATTCACGATTTACTGTTTCACCCAAGCACAGTTGCCTCCAGCATATGCTGCCTAACATGCACGTGACAAGATTGCTGAAATGCAGGAGAGTTTATCTTCTTACTGGAATTTTTTTGAAAAAATAAGAGTGACTACCATAGCTTTCTATCTATGTTGTTTGTTTGGAGGGTGGCAACAAACAGCTAAACATATGTTCTTTCAGATGTGCATAAGCAAGGACATTTGTTTATGAAATTTGACTGATGCTGTGTGATGGTTTCTTCTAAATGCCAAAAAAAAAAAAAAAAAAAAAAAAGGAGCTTAAAAATCCATAAACAAGAACACATGTTGACATTTGGCAAGTTCATACTGCATTCCTGGGATCTGGAAAAACAAAATAGTCACAAAGGAGAGTTATCACTGTAGCATCTCTGGCATTAAAAATCTCCCTCTTCTCAACGATTTTGCTGAAGTGAAGCAGGTAGCTGAAGAGCTAAAGTAGCTTAATTTAATCATATTGAAAACTGATGATGGAGTGAATCAGCTTTTCCTAATGAGTACCTTCTTTCCAAGATGTAGAAGACGACTTGCAATTTTTTCTTAATGAAAATGAAATAGCAAGGAATTAGGTTTCATAGGCCTGTTTCAGAAGTGCTAGTGCAAGAAGCAAATCTGTAATGAAAATACAGATGTTTTTGCTGTGTAGAAGAAAATTGCTGGATACCTAAAGACTGACAATAGCTGGTTTTCAAATTGCTAACAATTTGAAATGTTTCTCATTATGAAATTATTTGGCACTTAAATACCTTAATAAAATTACCAGGTTTACAAGACCAGCATGGGAGAGTGTAGAAGATGTCATGCTGTCACCAGTGCTTGTTTCCTTTAAAAGATTTAATCTTGTTGATATTGATTAGTGAGTAAAAAAAGATCTTTTCTAGAAAACCTGCAAACACCTGGCAATTAGTTGTTCATTCTCATGACATCTCCAGAATAGAAGGTAGCCTTGAGGTTAATTATTTTTCTGTCATATGGTGGTCATATTGCTTGACATGCAGAACAAAAAATGATTCAAGATAGTAATATTCCTTTAAATTACACAAGACTGGCAAAATCCACTCATTTGGGTAGCAGGGGAGAAGATGTGTGATGAAGAGTGTAGTAGAGAAATGGAAACAAATGGAAATTATTTAGGAATGGAATTTCTGGCACCCAAAAATATTTTCTTGAGCTTAACTGTAGATGTCACAAATGTTAGGAGGATTTGTTAAGCTATATTTGGCTGTGCTGACATAGGGCCAGCTATCCATGAAACACTGTTCTTCATCTGTGGAGACAGCAATCTTTGAAAACCATATTTAATGTCCTTTGGTTTTTCATACCGAATTGATCCTTTGGGTGGTGATGTCATTCTCACTTCAGTTCACCCATCTCAATCCTTGGGAACGATTTCAGACCATCAGAAGAACTGAATCCAACTTCTCTAACATTAACGTACTTGATACTGTATGATCTTACATAAGGGCTGCCTGGAAAAGAGTCTATAGCTAGACAGAAAAATGGACAGTGTGGGTTCCCATTAGCTGGAATACCTAAAGAATTTGTTATATTTAGAATTTTGTTCGCTTATGCTTAATAGAACTCCACTTTAAGTTAAGGAAAATTGGTTTCATTTTCTCTTCCTACCATTAATAGCTATTAGAGTTGAAAAAAAGGCTTTAAACATATCATTAAAGTACACTTAAGTAACTTGCAATTGACAATTAACTCAGCATGGTAATACATTATCATAACATTTTCCTTTGATAGATTTGTCTCTTAAAATATACAACAAAAGACAAAAGATGCCTTTGTGTGATCCATACTGAAGTTATTTCAGTTTTAATTGTCTGTATCTTGTGTATTTTATCAGTAAAATGTATTCTACCATATCAGTTCAAAACTCATTTAGTGTTTAAAGGGGGCAAGCTGTGATAGGTTGTGCTGAGGGGTGCCTGGGTTTTCTTGGTTTGTTTCTGAATTCAGATTCAGTTCAAGCAACATGTGGCTTTCAGTTTTTATTAAAATTCTCTTCAGCACAAGGCATGATAAGTTCTGGGAAACAACCTCGGATTACCAACATTTCAGCATAACATGCCATGTGTGTCTTTCAGGACAACAGTAAAATACAGTTCTGCACTTAACCTGAAAGCACAGTGTGTCCTGTCTTTTAAGACATGGCACGGTGCCCAATGACTGCCGCCTCCCAGAGCTGGATCTGAACGTTACTATGACAATAGCAGCACCGATGACATTCCCCGTTCTTTGCAGAGCCAATGGGCACTGACCTTATCCTGTCAAAGCATGTAAACAGCAAAGTGGGCAACACCGGTTTTGTGAAAATTGGACACATTTATCTAGGACGTTTCATCACATTATCATATATGGAGTTGTGGAAGTGTAGCTAAAAGAGCTGCTGTGTTGAAGTTTTTTGTCGAGAAGCTAGAAATGCAACAAAGGCAGCCGTAGTCTGAGCCAGTGTTTTCCTAATGCTTTAAAAGCAATGCCATCAGTGCCAGCCATGCAAAATCCTGTCGGTTCTATGCCCCAGATCTTTTCCTCACCTGTTTTCTTGTAAATCCACTCTCAAACATATCAGTTTGAAAATGGTACATCTTAGGGCTCTGTAGCCCAGCACTCTCAGCAGTTTGTTTTATTTTGAACGCTTTCTGCCATGCTTAAATCTGCAGAACTTAAAGAAATCAAACTGTTTGCATGCATTCTTCTGAAGTCAATAGCAGTATAGCACTCAAGCGTAGTATTTCCTAGCTCCCTCTCTTCCCTTTCCTCTTCAATCATTTCTTGAAAATTCCTTCATAATAACCTTATCCAAACCATAAATATGAAAGTCAAATAAGCCCAAAGGAGATTTATCATCCTCTGACTCGGCACTCCTTTTATGATTAATAATGACATTGATTCCTTTAGAAATGAAACAAAAATTAATTTAAAGATTCTGATTGGTTTTAGTATTAGGTAAACTTAACATATTGAATGAGCGTAAAACAATTATCAGTCTTATTAACAAAATTAGCTACAGCAAATTTACCAGAAGGAAACTGTTGCTATTTAGCTTCCTAATTATGTCAGTATTCTTTGTGACCAAATGATATAATGAAAATAATTTGATCTACTGGTGCTGCATAGAGAATTTCCTTGGAGCAACTGAATATCATAATCTATTTTGAATGTATGTTTTCCTTCTCTTCTTCTGTTTCAGAAAGTAGAGGTCAAGGGCTTCAAAGAATGTCTCAGTGAAGTGAAGTTGAACTGCGCTGGGAAGAATATGGAATAGATTCTTTACTATTGTAAAATATTAGATAACCTTTTCTTTGAGGCCAGAATCCCTTGACTTCTCCAACAGACTTGTGATGTATGAATTGCAGGCTCAGGAAAAGCAAGGCTTGTCTTTTATTTATTCTGTCTGGCATAGAGGCCAAGAACCAATCTTTCAGTTCTTGCTGTTGCCTACAATTTCCTTGCATTGTGTCTCAGTGCCTCCACTTAAACTAGGCAACTTTTTCCATCCTGAGAGTTAATGCAACAGAGAGCTGCTGGTTGCCCTCTAGTCACAGGAATTTCAGCCCACAGGGACATCCTTGAAGGCTGATAGGCAGAACTTGGGTTTTGGGTGGCTTTCATCAACTCTGAGTATCACATGCTCATCGGTGAGCGGTACAGTGTAGTAGAAGCAATGAGAGCTGATGAAGCAATTGAAAGAAATCAATGGTTGTCTTGGAAGACTTCTCTTTGCTGGTATTGCTGTACCTCCATCCTAGCAAACATTTAAATGCTGGGGTCTCAGAGTATTTCCTTCCTACCAGAAGTGTCCCACTCCCTGGCTTCATCCTGACTTTGTCAGGATACAACTCTTGTATTAAATATTCACATTTCTTTCTCTCATTTCCCATCTGTATTCCCTGCAACACCATCAGTGGATGACTTGAGTTTAGGCACATTTCCTAGTACAATGCCTCTAACTGCTGTTTGGGGAAAATGGTATCATTTGCTGGTAGGCTCTTTCCCTGTCTCCCTCTTTGTGTAGTTTTATGATCTGGAAATAAGAAGACGAAGATATTTTGGTACAGTAAGAAATCTGCAGAGCTAGAGTGATCTGCATGTTGTAACATTGTCTTAGACCGTGACAATGAACTTCAACATGATCAGCTCTAATATTAAAGTACATTGAAGAAGTGAATGGGAATAGAAACTCCCTGTGTGCATCCTCTGGCTGCTTGATTAACTCCTAAGATGCTCTGAACTACACAACTAGCTTTCTTGCCCAAACTACAACTTTCCATCTTTACTGTTTGTGTCCTCTGGGAAGCATTTTTACTTTTGTTTCATTATTTAAAGCAAACCTAATATTAATGATAGGGCTGCTGTGCATTAAAGCACTGTGCTACCAATCCACATCAGTGCATATATTTTGGCTAGGCTTTCTGCATAATTTATGTCCAATGGAGCATATGCTGACAAGAATTTGGGGATTTAACCATGTTTACTGCTGCTTGCAATAATTAGATCATTTCATCCTGAAACTACCAAACAAGTGTTGCAAGGTGGGCCTCTGAGTAACTTAAATTTCTACTGTTCTTTATAACTGGTCAAACATAAAGAGCTTGAAATATGTTTTGTTGACTGTTCTTCCTATAGCATCATCAGAAAACCTAAGTGCTTTAGAATAAGATATGAGAGTACCATCAGATAGACCAATGGCAAGAACCAGCACTTAGAAATTGTGTTTGAATCACAGGGTTTGTCCAATCATGCCTCTTGGGTGTGTAAAACTTCCTATGGTATTTCTTGACAGAGTGGTATATGAGCTGTGTTAGGCCCCAGAAGATGTTCCAAACATCAGGCAATCACAAATTTTTGACATTTTCAACACTTCTAAACATGACTGGAATAGAAAGGACTTTAAATGAGAAATCAAATCCACACATGCTTTTGTTAACCTCTGGTTTGGCACATTTCAAATCACTACACACATTTCTATGTGCTGTTCCTTCAGCCACACTCTGGCACCTGGATAAAAGCGTTTTCCAAGATATATGGCTCAAATGGCTCAAGAAATAAATTTGTGGTGTGCATGTTTTCAGTGTGAGGAAAATCCAGAAGCTTGAATAGACACCTAGTCCAAATGCAGTATAGAAAGATGATTATTGGGGAAAAAAAAAAAAGGTAAGAAAAGCTCATACATATATATTTCCTAAAATCTAGTATTTTAAGTGGAAAACATAGACATTTGTTTCTTAGTGATAGATTATGATAGAATCATAAGAAACAAATTCACACTCATGCAAACTCATGAGAGTTTGCAGAGAGCAGCACTAAAAACTTCAATTTCTTCAACAGATAAATGGTAGAAACATCCAGTCCTTTCCTTTGTAAAGCATTTTCCAGCAGTCATTTGTTCTTATGGTTCCCTCTCACCTTCCGGCTCTGTCATCTGATGTTTGACATCTCATCCAAAGTGGAATTCTAGATGGAGTAGCAGGTCACTAACTGTTTCCTCCTGAGTTGTAGGGGGTTTATTCTGCTCCCTAACCGTGTCTTCCAGCTCAAGAGGCTGAGTGACCTGAGGATAAGTATTCTGACTACTAAAGACAGAAGATTTCCTTCACCTTATTTCACTTTAGATATCCTCCTCCATGTGTGGGAGGTGGACACTTGCTTAGGTACTCTTTTATGAGGGTTGGCTTGGATTGCCTTTTCTGAAAGAAGGATGTTCACTGATGTATACTAGAGATTTCAGAAAAGCCATCCAAAATCAAACAATCTGTAGCATATACCAGTGAACATCCATCTTTCACTTGCATCAGGATATAGAGTCTGCAAAAGAAGCCATGACTTGATTTTGTATCACTGATGCAAAGTGATTAAGAAAAACAGAGTTCCTGCATATGTTACTCCTGCAATTCATTTCCATTTTGTAGTCATATCTACAAGTGAAATGCATTCAAATGCCAAAAATATGTAGCACTTCTGAAGCTGATTGTTATTAATATTGTTCTGTTTGGGGTTTTTTTAGCTGTAAGCCTTTTTGAAGTGCCTAGTGAACAGTCAGAAGAGCAGCTTTGGAGGGGAAAGACAACTTTGAAATACACAGAGCAAGAGCTTTAATCTCAAGTTGTGACTGGCATCAAACAAAAGTGCAAAAAACTCCTTTGTTCTTGAGCACAAAGGGTGTGTTTGTTGTTTGTTCAGGGTAAGTGAAAGGCCCCCATGAAGTCCCAGTGAAGATGTTTAATGAATCTGGCAGCCTCCAAGCTCTCTCTCCTACAGAGTAATCCTAACGACAGACCCATCACACGTAATTTAACAGCATGTGACATGACAGTCTCTGCTCAGGAGAGACTTTGGAAGGGGAATACTTGTATTACTCAATGACACGAGCCCCTTAGGGTCAAAGTTGTAGAGCAAAGTTCATATTGGTGGTGGTCACACTTTCGTTTCGGAATTGAAGAGATTTGTGTACTCAGGTATCCGTTTTAAGTTTCCCATATATGTTACATATAACAGTGCATGAGAAGAAGGGAGAAACTTCTTTTACAGGTTGCTAATTAGAGACTTTGAACTCGTGTTTAAAGCTGAGTGAATTGTGCTGCCATGATTATGTAGTGTGGGTGGCCTGGATTTCGGGAGTCTCAGCTTGTAGTAGAAGTCGAAGTCAAGAATATCTAAGAAAAGGGGTATGCTACAAAAACCAGGTGAAATAGGGACACAGGTATAACAGAAAGAAGGGAGAAACAGCATTAATTAATAGTAGAATGATAATGAAAAAGACTATTACAAAAAATCTTAGGAATCAGGTCATCTTAGGATTACCATATCTATATATGTCATCTTTTTATCAGTTCATCCTACTTGATCAGTAGGATGACTAGGTAGGAGACACAACATTCTTGTCCTTTCTGCGGTCTGATGTTTGTAGCCTTTTGTACTGTGGGTATTTGGCTGTTTGCTGCCAAATCTCATGTTTAGTTTCTGAGGTAAGGACATTTTGTGTGGCTGGTAGCATGTGGAGTTGGTAGTTAGTGTGTTTTTGGTCTGAGCATTTATTGGCCATGAATGGGACAGAATGGATACAAATACTCTAGACCTGAGTGCTCAGGCAGGAGTACAAAATGAGTGCATTGCTCTCAGTAAAGTCTGTTTTCAGCTCTGCATCTGCTGCGTGCATAATTCTGAGCAATTCACTTTTCTGTTCCACAAATTCTTCTATAAAATGGGCATAATCTTCTTTGCCCACTCTGGGACAAAGTATGGAGGGGAACACAACTTCACTAGAGCCTGTGAAGAAGAAACTACTGTGCTCTTGAAGAACAGCAACTTGTTTATTCTTTTTCTCCTGTTTCCTCATGACATAAATCAAATTTTATCCCCACTGCTGGACACAAATACAAAATGCATTTGTACTGTAAACATCAGCCACTCCAGGGACGGCTGAGGAGCTGAGAATTACCTGCTGTTGCATTTGATCCCCATGCCAATTGCCAAGCAGAGCCCCAGCAAACTGTCACACATCAGGTCTGATGACCGGGATTCAATTTCAGTGCCAAAACGACACTGATACCCTGGAACACAATACACTGCCCCTTTCTAAGAGCTTCTCTGCCTGGTATCACGGTTTGAAATAATTCCTTGTTCTCTTGAATTGCGAGAATATTGTAAGATCTATCTAAAATAGCGATCCTTGTTTCCCTCCCTACTTCCCCCACTCCTTATCAAGTCAGACGTCCAAAATCAAGTGCCTGTGTACTCTGCTGACAAGCACAAGGGGATTAGGGAGTGACGGGTTTAACAAAACTGGCTCAAGGTTTTTGTAAAATGCATCTTGGAGCTTGAGATCCGAACGAGCCATAAAATTCCTCCCACGAGGTCGGAGTGAGGTTTCTGCAAGACAGGATCAGAACTTAATAATGCTTTTTTAGTTTATTTTAGGTTATTTTTTTTCTTGCTTTCCAAAAATTACTACCAAAAAAAATCTGATTTTTGAAGATGCTGCAAGACTAACAATGACTTAATACAACCGTTGTGTAAAAATCACAAATGTGTTTTACCACCAGCAAAAAGATCTGATTTCTGGGCTGCACGCAAACCATTTGGGGCAATTAGCATGTAATTTAATTTGCATTAATCAGCACAAGGTCAGCAAGAAATTAACTTTGGGTGTAGATTTTACATATAACAGTGCATGAGAAGAAGGGAGGAACTTCTTTTACAGGTTGCTAATTTAGAGTTAAGTGCACTCAGCAAATTTTGCAGGATCTGGCCTTGCAGAAGACATAAATGATGTGGATTTGAGAACACCGAAAGTACAAAATGATGTGGTGATTTACCAAGCATTTAATGTTGCAATATGTAAGTGCTTTAACAGATTTCTTGGCACTTGTAAAGATCAGAGCACAGGTTTTGCTGAAGGTTTTGCTAGCACTGAAGAGCTGCGTGCAGCTGATGTGGATGGGATCTCACAAGATTGTGAGCACTGACCATGCTTTCTGCCAAACAATCCAAGATGGTTGTCCCAAAAGCATGGACCAGTGTTAGAAAGAAGTGTGCTTATGCAGCACAGCACTTTTTGAAATAGAACATGATTGCCAAGCCTGCACCTATTGCCCAAATATTATTGAGGAAGCAGGATTTGTGAACAAGACAGACTTGGAGACCACTCATCCAGTTATGGATGGACATGCTAAGGTTGACAATAGTCACCTGTACTTCTTGTATAGTCAAAAAGAGCTCTCTGGTGAGAGGAACTGGAAATACTAGGGGAGAAATCTGGCTTTTTTTGTAGACTGTAAAGGGAGCCAAAGGTGAGTACACTCTTGGACTTCTCCATTAAGTGTCCAAAGTTTAGTAGGATTAATCAGGCCAGAGTACATCTGAAGAAACCAGCTGTAAGAAAAGTTTGGTCATGCAAAGTGTGGTCACCTTGGGATTCAGAATAAGGATCCAATTTGTACATGTTTGTGAGCTGGGATCATATCTTTATCAGATAACTTGGTTTAGCTCGTACCTTCTTCCCTCTATGGCTTAGGATAAACATACATCTTCCACTGAAGCATTCAAGCTGGCAGGTGCAGTCTACCTTCCACAGGAAAGCGCTGTTGGCAAGTGGATATATGCTGCCTCTTACACTTTCTCCATTAATGTATCGATTTTGTCTTTTAGCAGTGTTTTTCCTGGTTAGGTAGTTCACTACTAAAAAATAGGTATTTCATTTTAAACTTATATATCAAGCTAATAAAAGCAAATTCAAACTTGGTATCTTTCTCTTCAAAACCTTACGCTCTGATGTTTTAAAGGAATCGTTTAGACTAGAATCTCAGTTTGGCCAGGTTTTACATCAGAGAGTTTCAAATGCCTCCATATTCAGGGTGCTCTCACAGAGTCCGATTATTTCTTCCTCACAAATTAACATTCTAATTCTGAAGCATAGACTCTATGACTGTGAATCTAGAGACTAAAATCACTAAAAATCACTAACTATTTTTGAACATCTTGCACAAATTTGTCAAGTGTTGGATGACATGACAAAGGTCAAAAGATGTACTCTATAGTAAACCTAACTGAAGATTTTTATTCCAACTCTTTCTTTTTAATCAATGCTAATAGACTTTTGAAGAAAAAAGAAGCGAAAAGGAGAAGAGCATCTTCTGTATATAAAATATTAGGTAGAGAATTTAAAGTATGAAAGAAGCGACATGATTTTTTTTTTATCATGCAATAAATTAATTATGGAGGGTAAAAGCTGCTAAAACAAGTTTTTATACTAATTCATTTATAAAGTAATGGAAAATATATTGTAGCTATTAGTTTCATTTTTATGGAAACTATATAGAAATCAATCTATTATTTTCTTCCCTTCTGAGAGTATGTAAAAGGAAATATGAAATTTGTAAATACTCCTTTCTTCAACATCTAGCACAGTATTCTTGGATCAAGAGTTCTCAACCAGTATTTGCAATGAAAGATCACTTTTGTGATCTAATTTCCCTTACATACAGGACAGTGCTACATTAGCTACCTTTTCAGCCAACATAACGAATGATTAGTTGACCCAATAAGCCTACATTTCATGTCGGGCAGTGTAGGAGTAAGGTCGATTTCTCACATTGCATTCATCACTAAAGGTTCTCTTGGTAGATGTGTCTACACATCTAGACACCAGATCCAAGAAGTTAAACCTCTACTTCTTTTTCACTTGTGCATCAGTTTATGTTGAACATTGTTCTCTCTCCTGATACCTTGTTTTTAAATATCCACGGTCATCGTCAGTGCTGGATATATTTTATGGATGTGTGAAACGCTCCCTCCACACAAAGCACCATGAGGTCATTTTAAAATAGGCACAATAGAATTGTTAAATGTGGTTTTATTTCTAGATGTAATTTAAGAGGGTGAATAGCCATTAAATTCTCATCTGTAATTATTAACACTGTTCTCATTCCTTCATGCATGTGCACATACACAGCTTATACATCTGTATATATTGTGGAAGTTCACTTTCTTTAGCTTTTGCTCATAAGAATACAAGGTCTTTGATTTTCCACATGGCACATCTAAAAGTGATCATCTTGGCATTACTACAAGTCTGAAATAAAAATATTCCTGTTTAGACAAAGCAGGTTCTACTTATATCTCAAATAAATGTTAAATTAAAGCAGAAAATAAATGATTCTGTAAGCATCTGTGTTCATTCTCTCTGCCGTCTTTTCTCTCTCTTTCTCTCAGATCTGCTCAGATCAGTCTGTTGCCTTCTCTGTTTCTTTTTGCTCTTTTGATCAGCTTTCTCCTCCTTCCCTTTAGTTGCCGGCCAGATGTTCTTATGACATGTAGAGCTTTCCAAATAAATTATTTGCTTTGTAGAGTAGCCATGTCTGCAATCACAACCTGGCCAGTTGTAAGTTGTTTCAAGTGATGTATTGTCTTAAAAAACACACTGATGTGCGTTTATGTGTTCGACTCTGTGATTTGCACAAGCTGCAATTTTTGTCCCTCCTTTGTCAAGGGTGGCGGAAGCACCAGAGCGGATCACTTAAGTAAGTAGAGGATTTTGTTCCTTCTGTGGCCCTGTATTCCAGATGCTGAGATGCTCTGAGTCAGCGCTCTTGAATGCTAGGGGGAGGCAGCACACACCTTTTCAAACAGAGAGGCAGTAGATACCAGTCTTGCTTCTGCTTTAAATAGGAAATTTTTTATTTCCCTGCTGCCCAAATATTAATCTTCAGCATTTATACAACATTTTGAACTTCTGTGTTTTCTGTCTGTGATATTTTATTTTCGTGATGCTCCCTGGATGCTGCCAGGTGGAAAAAGTAAGGCTAGAAAAGACCTCTTGCATCATCCAGACTGACCTGCATTTTGTAGGTCTGTAAGTAATTGCTACCCCTGTGACTCAGATAGGAAAGCTAGGCATATCATCTAAAAGATCTGCCAAAGCAGACAAAAGAAGATGCTGGCAAATGTTAGACTGTTTTTATTGCATGCCTAAAACAATAATAATAATAATAATAATAATAATAATAATAAAAACCAACTATGATTTGTTGCATCTTTACTGCAGGAGCTTGAAAATAATTTTCCTTTTCCTGTGCACTGAGATGACACCTCCAGATACCGTGGGCATGATTAACGCATGCAATGCATATAGTTAATATCTGTCCAAAAGACAGCATGATGTGCATGCGTGCAGCTGGCCCTAAAATTGATCAATATGTTTAACTATGACATTGTGTTAAGATACATAGTGGTGAGAAATGGTGCCTCTGTATCTTTTGTTATTACATCCTATTGCAGTAAAGAAGCTTACCCATCTGTGTGTACATGCAAACTAAAACTAGCAAGTGTGGGACTGTCCATGTGGCTGTTGATCTCCTAATAAACTGTAAATTCCTTTTGGATCAAATTTTATCTCCCACATACAGCTATCTAAGATAAGACTACACAAACAACAACAATAAATAAATAATAAATAATCAGAAGAAGAAACTGAGACAAACACATGATAACTTATTCTAGATTAAAAACATGCAAAAACCTCAAGAAGAGCAGAGGGGAAGCTTAATGTGACATGGCCAACAGAGTTAAAGCCCACTTCTTGCTATTCACATTTGCTGGTGAAGTTTTTGGAGTGCTCTGGTTCTAGCAACAGTGGGTCTCACGTTCAGCCATTTCTTATAGTCTAAGAGCTGCGGGTGATGAGTTGCTCATTTTGTTAGGAGATTTTAGGAGGAAATGTCTAAATGAACTGTCTGCACATTGGAATGATCCCACACACTCCATTTCTGAAACTGAGGCAGATTTCCTTTCTGCTTCAAATTTCACTTCGCTGTAGCATATAGGTCTTCAAACCCAAAAGTCCCAAAAGTCAAACCCTTAGCTCCAGCTTAAATGCTGTAGACACCCTGAAGGCAGGTTGCATCCACATCTGCATGTGCCAGATGTCCTCAGGGTATCAGGGTAGTTGCAGCACAGGTCCTTGGGTCCTGCCTGGTGATGCTGAAGCAGAAACATGGGATTTCTCACCTCAGCTTTCAGCATGTAGGTGGGCTTTGTCTTGCTCCATGTATGTATCTCAAAGTTAGGTATCTAATCCCATGGGAGTCAATGGAGAGACATGGTAATGCTCTTTAGTACAACTAATCTATCTGCACCAACAATAGAAAAACCCTGTATGACTATCTTAGACTAATTGCTCAGCGTCAAAGGTGGGATTTAACTATCAAAAACAGTAAAATGCCATCAGATTAGAAAAGCGGCTTTTCACACCTATACAAAAGAACAATTTGACCGTAAATAAACACACTGAACATCAGATAACTGGGACATAGACTCCTCTTGTGGGGAGAAGACACATTTTAAATATTTGTGTGACTCTCAATAACACACAGTTTTAAATAGCTGTTAATGTTCTGTGTATTTATTGTCATGGTGCTTTATGCAGTTCATTGGGTTTTTCCATCGTAAAGATGGAGATGTGAGTAAGAGGTTAATTGACTTGCACAAGATTTGATACAGGGACATGTGGTAAAATGGGAAAATGAATCAAGGCGCTCTATTACTCTAATGATTGCATTCATAATTTTCAGGCTGTTGTCCTAGACGCTTGTCCACCATTTTTCTGTCATGAAATGTAGTCCGTTGCTTGGCTCAAACTATTGCTCACTTAGTGTAGCAAAGAACTATTGTGTTTTGGACTTCTGAACATTTTAATGGCCAAAGAATAGTCTAAATTAGAAGGAGAGAGCAGAAGATGGATTTTTAATTGATATAAATCACTCATGTGGCTACTGGTTGCTACAGAAGTTTTAACCATTTTCCCCTCTGTAAATGATTGGTATTCCCGTGCTCTTTCAAGGTTTTGCAACCCCACACAATTAGTTGAACAAACTCATAGACCGTATGTAGAAGGCTTGGGTTTACCTTAAACACAGGGCAACAAAAGTATTAAACTTCTAAGGCCGTATTTCGTGTATAATATTCTCCAAAATATACATATCAGTTACGAATCTACAATCAATTTTATTGTTAAATGTTGTATTTAAACTCCACAGCTGGACTTTCATCTTGAAAGAAGCCAGATAGCCCCGTGCATCTGGTTTAATCTTCCCTTAAGCCATATTATTTTAAAGGCACTCCTGCTTAGTATATCTTACAATTGAAAAATAATACTCATATTCCCTCTCATCCTCAGCAGCTGTGATCCCTCTGCAGATGTTGCTCTGTCAGACATTTCATTATGTGTGATAGAAAACGTAGGTTCTTTTTGTCTGCCTGTGTTGCCGCTTTGTGGGTTTTATTTTCTTTTCATTTATTTATTCCTTTGGCCATAGATGAGTCCTTCCTTAATACTTCACTTTATTTCCTATTGCTGCTGCTTTGCCTTCTTTCTAAGTACAGAAATGATGGAGAACTTGCAACTGTGCAGAGCTGCCCAACAGAAGCCCATTGATTCCCCACCAAAGAGCTCTGTGGAAGCCATTCTACTTCAGCCTGAAAAGAAATCTTTGTCCCTGTGGCCGGTAGTGCCTTAAGATGCCGATACTTGCCATATTTTTGGAAAACTGTAGCAGTTTTTCAGACTGTTTGACACTTTCCATTCAGCTGTATATTCTTGAGCATTCTCTAGTGTTTGCTTCCTCTTCTACATCAGTCTCATGAGTGTGAGGCTGGCCGGGAGCAGCCTGGGCATCGTGGTGAATTATGCTGGGTGAAAGCCATTTGGAGGCAAACGGTGAAGGAGGAGAAATCTGGAGTGCTGGTGGCCATGCTTGAAAATGGTAGTAACGGATCTAGGATTTGGGGCAGGAGGTATGGAATTTGTCATGCTGGTTTAGTATTTTCCTGGCTGTATTCCAGGACTGTTCAGATATTTTTAGTATGAAGTACAAGCAATGTTGTCTCAGTTGACCTTGGAGCATGACATTTGAACGTGGCATTGGTTTGAATTGCTAATCATTAAAATGATAATTCATATTTTTTTTATTACAAGAGGAACTAGGCCATGTTTTGCAGATGAAAAACAAAGCAAACCAAAACCTGCCTTCTCTTGACTTGCAGTCCTTCATGATATTCATGTTTCCCAAACTACTGTCTTCATCTCTTTGTACATCATTGTAAGTAGTTATGCCTAGCTTTGTTTTTGTCACTTGTCTTTTGGTCATTTGACAAATATTATACCAAAATGACAGAAATTAATCCCAGGGTCTCACAGTGCTAAATGAGAAGCATAGAACAAAAGGATGGTTTCTGCTGCAAAAAAAATTTATGACCTTAATAGACGTTTATAGCTGTTATCTGGAAGGCAAGAAGTTGCTACCAGTATATTTATGCCAGCGAGTTCTCCCTCTTTGCCTCCATTCCCAGAGTAAAGTTTACCAGAAAGATCAAGCTTCTAAATGCCAAGTTCTGTTCAGCAGATAGAAGCAGTAGCACCACATCAGGATATGACAGTAAGACATTTTAAGACACTGATGTATAATGAACGAAGGAGAGTTAGACTAACTATAGATATAGCTGAAAGTCTATGAAAGTTTGGATTCAAGTTTTCAAGCCCAAATCTATTTCAAGTTTAGCGTCTTTAACTCTTAGTGGTCTTTTTGAGTAGCTCTAATTTTTGGAGACTGTGTTCATTGAGTCTTACATTTGCCAACGTGAACAGGACCTCAGAGAAAATGAGAATCGTTGTTAAGATGCATTTTACTGCCTCAGTGGTGCAGAAAAGCCTTTGGCTGAAAAAAGCATCAAGGTCTTGTTGACATTTTCTGTATATTAAATAAGCACCAACTCAAGTATCTGATGTAGATTCAAAACAAACAGAAACACACACACAGAAAGAAAAATTTAAAAAAAAAAAAAGAAGAAGAAGAAGAAGAAAAAGGAAAAAAACAACCCTTCTTGCATGGTTTAAAGATTCACTGAGCAGCGCCAGAAGCTGAAACCAAGATGTGAATATAAACCTCTCTTTGACTGCCCTGGCAACTGAGAAGTCCACAACCAATTTCTAAATCACATGGCAGATCCCCAATTAGGGCCCAAAAGGCTGTTTCCTTGAAATCAGTGTCACGCTATAGTTCCTTTCATACATCGGAAGTGAGTAAATCATTGAATAATGCAACCCCCTTCCTGTCTGCCAGAACTCTGCCAAACCAAGCGCATGGGTCTGGGTTCAAGCAAACTGTTACTTGTTAAAGCAACGTAAAGGATTTGTGTTTTGGAGGGGTTAAAATTGCTCAGATAAAGGGAAAACTTACAGAAGATCCCCAGGTGCCTGCATGAATACTCCCCAGTCTCTCTGATGTGCGCTGGCAGGTCCCATAAAGCCACTCAGCCTTGAACAGGGAAGGGACGGGAAGGAGGCAGGGAGCAAGAGCTCCAGCTGCGACTCCAAAGCCCCAGAAAGAGCCTCTAACCCAATTCCCTTCAAGTGCACAAGCCTCGCAAACTGCAGCATCTGTTTGCCACTGTATTCACTGAGTTCACAGGGCAAACAAAAGATCCATATCAAGCATGCATCCTTCCAGGGGGGGAAATCCTCCCTTCCTTCACCCATATATTTTCCTTTCTTTTCTTTCCGTTATATATATATATATATTTTTTTTTCAGGAGAGGTGGGGAGGGGGGGATTGTCACTAATTATTTTTTTTTATAGTAATTAAGAGAGCTAACACCAGCTAGGCTAGAGTGAACGCAAACAAGACCCCTATAGGCAGCACAGTGCATTAATGTAAAATATGCCCAGACAACATAACTTGTCAGAGAGGATTATTTCTGCTTAGTGAATCTGCAGGGGCCCCTTTGCTCCACCACTCAGCGTCTGCCTAGAGAGAGAAAGAGAGAAAGAGTAGCCATTAGTGAGTAGCTACTGTGGCATTGATGTTTGAGCGCACTTCTGAACTGGCTTTTGTTGAGAATATCGGTGCAGAAAGCATGCGCTGTCCCAAATCCGCTGTTACTATGAGAAATGAGGAGCTGCTTTTAAGGTATGTTGTCTCCTTTGTTTTAGCGCGTGCTTTCGAGTTGCCTGGGCCCGCTGCAACTATAACCGTGCTGGGTATTAAGTAGTTTCCCTATTTAAAGGAAAAGACAGGCATTGCTGCGTGCAGGGAGCGTTTCCATGAGTTAGAACTGCACATTTCATGTATGACGACAAATGTACGGAGAGGGCAAGGAGGGAAAATATAATATTATGTATCTTTCTTTTTTTTTTTTTCTTCCTTAAATGAAAGCTGGTATTTCTTTTATCACCTCCTTTGCAATATTTCTGCCTGCTTCATTATTATGCACTGGGCACAGAATAAGCATGGAAAAAGCTCAGGGAGACTCCATATTAGAGCTAGTGCCCTAAATACCACTTTAATTTTCACTTAGCCTATGTAAATAGTTATTAATCCTCCACCTCGTCCTCTCCACTTGAAGATGTTTTAAAAATACATAAATACTTCTGCATGTGGGATTATACATATATTCTTTATGCTCCCAGGTTTAGCGGGGGGCCAGCACCGAGTTCTCTTTTCAGAGACACACACAGACACACACACACACACAGACACACACACACGGAATTATGCTGGAATTGGCACCCCGCTTTGAAAAATGTAGTCTTTTGTTTATTTGCTAGCAGACATCATAGCATTGAATACATCTTTTGGTCTGACAATGGGACAGCTGAACAATGGTGCTGTCAAACTAGCTTAATGTATGTCTGGCGATGGGGTGTTTTTGTTGTGTTTTTTCTTTCCTTTTCTCAGCCCCTTTTTCATTTCCCTTAATCTTTCTGTGTATGCAGTATAATATGAAGTCTATTGCCTAATTTGTGAAGGTTGTTTCATCTGAGATCCGCTGCTAATAGTGCAGGGAGGGGGAGGTTTGTGTCTTACAATTATGTCCATGGCATTAAGTTGGAGATTTATTGGTACCAACCTCTCCTTTAACTGTGAAGAGAAAACTTATTGATTCTGAAAGCTTACAATACTGCTGTCAATCTGGCGAATGCATAGTTGCCAAATGTGCCCTTGCATGATTTTATGCCCGATCATATCAACTTTAACTGCTGTTTTGAAGATACTGCTTCTAATTTTGTTTAGGTAATGAAAATGCAATAAAAATGATAAATCAGATCTCAAAGTGGGAGCCTATGCTACTTTCCATTTTTATAATCCAGCTATTAGCATATGTTAGAATTTTTAAGGTCAGGCAGAATAATTTACCTGGATGATTCCTATTCGTATCCCAAAATCTAACAAATTATTCATATGACATTTCATGAATTATCTATCTATTTTGACAGCCATAGTTCAGGATCCGAACAGTTAACAGTTTTTGTTTTGCATCTGGAATAATGTTCACGGACATTATGCATTAGGAAAAGAAACTGTTACAAAGCTTTTCAAAAATTCGGAGTCTTTACTTGGACAGCAGCCTGTGTCTTAAATGAAATGAATTGTCATCAGCCTCATGGAGTTTCTGAAGCTGTTTAAAGCCCTTAAATAGTTTGCATGTTAAGTAAATGCATTACTTTCAGTATAATTGTAATCTTCATTTCCGAGAGAACAGGTAGATGGTTGTCAGTGTAGTTTATTTTTTACTTGGGTCAATTAATCTTAAGGGCTTCATGATTTTTTTTTAACCCGGATCCTACTGCATGATTTATACAGGGTCAGGACCCCTTAATTTAAAACAAAACAAAACAAAACAAAACATTAAAGATTTATTGGTACGGATCAGAACTTTCTAAGCATGTATTTTCAACAGCAATGTTTTATGGGGAGACTCTGAGTGCTTGTTATGCTACTTTGCATTTTTTCTGTTGTTGTCTTATCTCCTTCCCTTGTGTGTTGAGATGGTATAAATCAATAGGAAAGAGTTTACATGAATAATAAGGTAATATCGCATAAAATACGCCTGAAGCATAGAGGTTATTGATTGTCAGGTAGTGCCTGCATGCCGTGTGCTGTACATAAACATGAAAAGTGCACGGATGCTGTTTAATACAACGGGACCATGCAGTAATTCACTTTCTTGGGAGAACTTCTTTGGAGCCAAGCATTAACTAGTTCACAACTGCTCTCCACTGCCAGCACCGGGTGCGTTGTGTTTTACCAAGTTATCCACCCGCAGCTTGTGCTTTCTGGCAGCTGATGCCCTTTGTGCGGGGAAGCCC
This sequence comes from Pavo muticus, assembly GCA_016647715.1. Lineage (NCBI taxonomy): Eukaryota > Metazoa > Chordata > Aves > Galliformes > Phasianidae > Pavo > Pavo muticus. The sequence goes on from JACDJE010000049.1 coordinate 553,931, forward strand.
AGTGAACAGCTCGCTCCACTGACATGGAAATGCCCCTTTGGTGACTGCCCAGAGTAGGGTGGGTGCCACGTCTGTAGCAGACACCCAGAGACACCTGGGCAGCACACCCACCCTCCACTTACAAGGACTATTCAATACTAAAACATTCCCAAGCGCTCTTCTCACAGGTGAGTTCATACTAAACTTACAGTAGCTCCTATGTTTTCAGATTAAATGCTGCATAAAATCCATACAGTGCAGACTTGTTGTCTTAGATTGCCAATTACTTTGTATTTTTCCAAACGTGTTTTCTGACATTCCATTCACATCAAAGACTAATTTTTGAATTAGTCTGTGTGAATCCTGCTACAAAAAAAAAAAAAAAAAAAAAAAAAAAATCTATGAATATTTACTGAAATACTGCTTTTTGAGCCATACAATTATTATTAACATCAAAGAAAGTGAAGCAAATCTGTAACAAACGCTATTTCTTAGCATGCCTGAACAAAACTGTTAGCTTTTAAGAGACAGTATAGGTTTAGAGCTCTTGTGCATTAACATCATGGGTGTCCTCAACCTTACTTATGCTGAATCTCACCCATTCACAAAGCAATGTGGTGCCTAGCAGTTGTCAAACTTGACAACATCTGTTTCCATAACAGTGCAAAGAGAGCTAATACAGAGACTCTGCATGAGTTGTTATTTGTTCTTGCAATAACCAAGAGTAATGCCAAAAAGAAATACTGTCCTTGGTCGTACCTGGTCCCTAACCTGGGACTTGGCTTTCCATTCTGCCATGGGAAATGGAAGTGAAATATATTTATTTATTAGCCTGGAAACTTTGTCTATATTTTTCCCAGATTCACGAAGCACAATCTGTAACATCAACATGTTAATATTCTCTTTGTTAAATGAGAATAAAACTGAAGTGTTTCTGTTATCAAATTTAAGTATATAAGATTGCAAACTATACCTTTGGGGCTGAAAAACAAAGGAGAGCATCAATTAATATTCATATCTAGAAGTTTTACTGCAAGTGTAGATTGTGCTTGAATACTTAAGAAGTCATTCAGAAGTGAATCAATACTAATTATTGTAATCAGGAGGGTTAATTAGCTGAAGATGCTGCTGATGGAAAGTTCACTGCTTACAGCCCTGAAAACACCTAAGTTGATGAAATCTGAAAGCAAGATGTCGAGGAGGACTTTGTATAGAAAGAAAGGCTTGGCTTTCCTTTGCCAGTTGTTCCAAAGGGGAAGTGTGCCTTTTACTTTGTCTTTTGCATGATATTTATTTGGGGAGTATTAGAAGATGCAACTAAGCCTGTCTTGATGATATTTTGTGGTAGTTTCTCATTAAATGCAAGTACCATTTTGGATAACCTGTACTGTCTCCGCAGCATTCATTTGCAGATTACCATAAATTAATATGGATAATCTTATGCATTTGAAATCTTGTTCCAGCACCTTTATGGAAAGCAGTTATTTTTATTTTATTTTACCATTTATGTGCAGGCATGGGCTCCTTCCATGCTCTGTACATAAATTGCACATGCTCTCTGTCTAACATGCAGGTATACATCGGTGCGTATGTACACACATGCACACGTGCACACGAGTTTAAGCATTTGTTTATTGTGGCTGTTTATTTCTATAATCCTCTTCCCCTAGATCTCCCAGTTAGTTTTCATCTGCAAAAAATTATTCAACTACACATAATTCAGGGATGAGCTATTGAACAAGTAGTTCATGAAATTTAAGTCAGATTATAAGGGATAAAAGCTGAAAACAAACAACAGAAGAAAACCATTATCTTTTCCCTTAATTAGAGCAGTTGTGTTTCTTAAAGTGAGCGTTACTGAATTCAGGAACATCTAGCTATGCCAAACCGTATCTCACAGGTGAATTGTGGCAAGCTTTTTTCTCTAATGATGGCTAGTTTTTTTTTTGTGTTGTATTTTTCCCTCTAGTTACATCTACTAGGGGTTATAACCAAGATGAATGTCTGGACATTTATCTGAGCACACTGTAAAAAAATAAAATCTCTCTCTTTCACACACATGCTCATGTAAACTCCCTGATGTAAAGTGATGTTTTTAAAAGAAAGAAATTCTGTTTCCAAATATATTATTCTTCACTCTCTAATACATTAGAGATATCATGTGCAAGTGCTATTTGTCTTTGCAACTGCTTCCCTATGACTGTTTTACTGCTTCCAACACGTTTACTTGTATGTCAGCCATATAAAAGGTAACTGAAAATGGCAGCTGTTGAGAAAGCATGTCGCCATGCCTGGAATGACATGCATTATCAGGGCAGCAGGAGTTGCTGGCTCCATAGCCCATTCCGACTTGACCTGCCGAATGATTGGCTGCCTGGGATAGTGATGAATCGCTGGAGTTTATGAAACAGGACTGCTGGCATCCTCACAGAGGAAACAAAAACTGGATTTTTCCTCTAACACTCATGTCATGGCAAAAACACAGCTTTTCTGTTGTTGTTTTGCTTTTGTGTTATTTCACCCTGCAGCGGAAGCAAATGCAGCAATTAAACTCACTTTAATACTGGTCTTGGCAAGTTAATGCTGGGCTGAAGATTAACTCCCTGGGATGGATAAAGGCAGTGAATGTCTAAGTAGGAATTTTCCCAAATTTAGGGTGAATCTTGATCTGGACCCTAATTTTTTCATCTCTCATTCTGATCTTGAGACTTACATACCCTAAGTACTAATGAGCTCAAGCAGGATGCAAAATGGATTTTAGCTACTCTTACAACTTTATTCTCTCTGCTCTGCTAAGGAGCAGTGACCATTTCATGCGCTAATATCAGACAGATGCATCTTCAGGCTTTCTCAACTAATGGCCAAATTGACATTGCTGGAAAGCATCGGCTCTCAAATTTGCACTCAGTTTCTAGGTGGTTCATGAAATTATATTATGCATTAAGACCACATTACTGGATTAGGCTCTTAAGAGTCAGTACTTGTAGGAAAGTATCATGGTTTGTAAACCTGCACCGGTGCACCAAGGATGACACAGTGTGGATAACAAGCTGCCCTGTAAAATGCAACCAAGTAAAAATGATCCTTGTATTTCAATTAAAACACTCAAAATTGTGTTTGGGAGTGGGGAACAGAGAGGATTACTTGCTTGTCTGTCCATGCAGCAAACTTGGTGCTGGTGTGCTAGGCTGTGTCCCTCATTCTGGTAGAATAAACTAATTTTGGGTCAATTCTCTGATTCAAAGGAATAGGATTACCAAAAAAATTGCTTAGGAAGTTTTAAATATGGTACTTATATGAAGATAATGCTTTCTGCTGTTACATTAGAGAGGGTTTTTCTCGAGTCTTACGCTTTGCTGCCTAAGCTTTTCTCCACCAGTTCTAAAAAGCAATTTGCATGCTTGCACTCGCTATTAGACTTTTTCACCTTCCTCCAAATAATTCAGCAGTGGCTGCTGCTAGGCGCTGGACGCTAGAGAGGCTGAATCTCTTCTGTTATTTAAGGCACAGCCTTCTTGATGTCCCTGCAATGATTCTGAAACAGAGGAGGGCAAACTTTTACCATACTGGAAGTGGTGGTATTGGGAACTGTTGCATGTGCCTTTGGGTGCACAAGGGGGAAACACTGTCCTTGCTTCCGAGTTCCCATGGCAGCAAATCAGCAGGTCATCTTCGAGAGCAGCCTTTGAGGATGCCAGACAACAGTCTGTCACGAGGAGGAAAATGGAGCAGAAAGCTGGAGGGGAAAAAATTATAGAAAATCAGAGAGGGAACGTGGGAATTTGCTATCCCTTTTAGACAAATAGAGGAGAGAAGAGAAAAGCAAGGGCACCCTGACGTAGATCATCTGGAAATTGAACCTTGCAAGTGTAGATAGCTGTGGATGATGTGATGGCTGTGCTATGGAGTGAATTTAAGATTCAAATCCTGCACCTGCTCTCCCTCGAAGCTGCAGGTCAGCATCTGAAGAATTGAGGCCCTCTAGAAAGGAAACGGTGAATTATCAGAAAACTTAAATTCTCAGAGACTATATTTTCAACTGTAACAATCTCCGGGTTTCGTTTTCCTTTTCTTCTGCCTAAAAAATTATCTATTTTCAGTTAAAATGCGAGGAAGAAGCTCACTCTAAAGCTTGAAAATTTGCCTGCATCATTTCAGCCCACATTTAATTTTAATGAGAGAGTTATATAACCCCCTTTAAAAATAACAAAACACTAACAGAACTGCATTGGCAACATCAGGTGTTCTGCAGAACTGCTCAGATGAATCATATGGAGATCTGCCTGTGCACGGCTGATGAACATACATTTAACTTAGTTAACCCCCACGCCTGAATGTAGCAATCCAAAGTGACCAAATTTTTTTCTGATGAGTTGTTTTCACAAAAGGATACCAAAATAGTCGCCAGCCTTAGGGGCCACATGGCTAATCATTTCTGTGTTATTTAATAGATTCAAAAGTTCCAGATGAATTATTGTGACTGTACAAAAGTGAAATATTTTATGTCAAAAACCGAGCTAGCTGGTTTTTAAGGTCTTGCTTCAGAACGGGAAGCCAATGTTCCTATTTGTTGTACTGAGCCTGAAATCTCTGAAATTGTTCAGAGCATCCCATTTAACAGGCAGATCTGGGAGAAATAAACATTTGACTTTATAAATGTTCCTTTGGGAGAGAGAACTCAGGGGAAAAAAAAAAAATCGGAATTGGTGATTTTGAACCTGTTAAACATCTTGGTCTGGATTCAGTCTTTGACTTCAGAATGTCCCCAAGCCACTGGTTGCTGGAAGATGGAAAGGATGACAGTACACTTGCCTTACTCATTCTCTATCTCTGCGCATCCATTACAAGCTATTATCAGTGACAGGGCATGGACTAGGTGGACCTTCTGATCTGACCTATGGGGCAATTCTCACAGTGTAGGTTTAGGGAAAAAACAAAAACACAAACAGGCATGGTGCAGTTTTCTGCACGTCTAAATGCCTTACAGTTGCTGTAGGAGCCTTTTCTTTCTTTCCTTCATGTCTGATTTAATGGATTCTGTCTGCAGGAAATAGCGATGTCAAACAAAGCTAGTTACTTTACATATTATCAGAGTGATTGTTTGTTATTTCTGAGGACCAAGATGTATGGTAGGCACTTCAGGAACAAATGAAAAAAGACCTTAAAGATGTTGCAAATTGAGTGTAAGACGAGGGCCAATTGTTGGTGCTGAAAAGGAAAGAAAAACACGTAGCAGCAGTGAATGGGAAGGAAGACAGAGGTTAATGTTATGAAGATCCTGCAGTTACTCAAAGGTGCGTGGCAGTAGGTTAATTTAGATCCTGTAATAAACCCCACAAATTTGTTTCCATTTGGTTTTTAAAAAGAAGTCTACTTCTGGCTTCCTGTCTCTTTCGATGTCCCTTATCCATCCTCTTGCCTTGCTGCTGCTATATCGTAATTTTACAACTGCCTTTGCCCGTTGCTTTGGGAATTGCTTCCCCTAGTACTAACTCCAGATCCAGCTCTTATCTGTACCCAGCCCATACCACCCTCTTCCCCTGTCTCTCTCTCACAACAACCAGCTCCCAAACTGGACAAAATCCTTCAGGAATCTCAAAGTGATGATACAGTGGGGGAGTTTTTATTGGTTCCTAGTAGTTGTCACAGTGGGTTTGGGCTAGGATAAGAGATGTTTGGTTATGGTGGGCTTTTCCCCTGCCCAGTGAAGGCATTATTTGTGAGAATGGAGCTCCACACATATGAGCACCAGATGTGTGATCCCTCCCATCTTGTCCTACAAGCTTATGCTTCTTCACCTGAAGATACTATAAAAGCCAAATCCAACCATATGAAGTCTCCATTATAGGTTGCTCTTCTAGGGTTGTCTGGAAAGGTGGTTTTTTGGTGTTTTTTTTTTTGCTAAAGTGCCCATTATCTAGAAGGAAATCAGATTTGCCCAGAGCAATGCAGAAGCCTTTTTACTTTACTACAACTGGTTGCGTTGTGGTTGGTGCTGGAATCGGTGAGTGACAACATAGTTCATAAAATATAAACTAAAATTTTAAAAAAGAGGAAAAGGGGGAAAGGGAACAGGAAAAGAAAAAGAAAAAAAAAGAAGAAAGAAAAAGTCAATGCCTGTTGCCAAGTTTGTGAGAGGGTTGGTCTTGTGTACCTACGCACAAGGCACTACACAAAGGCAACACCTCTAGATCAAAAGCAGTGCTCTTCAATAGGGTTGTAAACAAACAAAAGGAAGGTGAGGCTGGGTCCTAGATATTTAGATTGCCACGGAGAGCCCAACTGGAACACATGGGACTGGCCAGATGCTGAGCACCAGCCCTAAGCAGGATTTGACTCCATTAGTCATAAGTGACCATCCCAAGTATGCTGTTAGCAAAGTTGGGTGTTCCTCCAAAGCTTTGTAAAAGCCCTCGGTAGTCTGGAGTGTCTGCCTCGTGCCACAAAACCTAGCCTAATTGTTTCACAAAGATTGAGTTATTACCTGTGAAATGGAACAAAGTCCTCATACCCAGAGTGTGATGAAATCACCCCTTCAGTGGTATAAAATAGAAAGGAAAAAAAAAATGAGTAGGAAGTTTTACTATAGCAACCAAGTTTACATAATATCAGTATGCTTCAAGTGAAAGCTCTAGAAATGCTTAATTTGAGGTACCTTTTTTCCAGGGCTAATTTTAAATGACGTTTATTTCTGAAAATTACTGATTAGCTGCCACTGAATAGCCCATAGGTTCCTCCTCACAAGCAACTAAGATTTCAGGACTCAGAATTCATTGATCACTTCTAGCCAATAATTTAATTTTCTTTTAAAAGGCTTTTGGTTATATGTAAACTGTTTTGTATCTCAAAACATGATGAAGGGAAAGATGTTACGTGTTTTGTTTCGTTTCAGGAGAAAATGTAAGGCAAATAAAAATTCCTTACTGAAAGGTTAAGGGTTTATAAAGCAAAACTTTATTCCAATGTCAGACCGAACTGCTAAAGATGGACTTGTTACAAATACTCAAAATACTTGCAAAGGGTAAAATTGTACAGAATCGGGTCCATTACTTTGGCTACTCAAGGAATTTTACTGCTTTTCACATTAATTGCTTACTGCTTTCATGCAATTGTGCAGCTCTGCACAGATGCTTTGTTCAATTTGTGCTTGTGTGCTTTGCATTTCTTTCCACTGCCTTTCTTGAATCTCCAGAAGTGAAGCCCATAGACTTCCTGGCTCACTGATAGGCAGGCAGGCTCATTTCCTACCACAAAAACAAGATGCTCTATTTTCTTCTATTAGCCATGCTACTCCTTCCCAGCTCATGGCTTACCCAGGAGGTTATTTCTTTGTGATAGATAGCAAACACCTGATTTGCATTCACTAATACTATCTGGACCAGATTTCTTTTTCCACTTGTATTAGTGCAAGATCCTGAGTGATTACACCAGAGTCATTTGAGCCTGCTGCCAGTTTTCACCACCGCTGCTGAGATCTGATTCTGCCTCCTCTCCTAGAAACTTGCTTTGATGCCAGAGATAAGCTGAATCCAGAGCATATTCATTGGCTTAGGGGAGAATAAAGCAGAGGATTTGAACTCTCTTCGTGCTGCCTTGCAGGCTTGGTGGAGAGTGAAGTCACTCAGAAACTTTCCCTTGAAGTGATTCCAAAGGTAGCATTTCCTTGGTGCAACACTGGGGGGCAAGTTGATTAAAAGAATGGCAATTAAGGAACGAGTGAGAAGCGGGGTTTGGGAGGTGACCACTACGCTGGATTTGGCTGTGGTACATGGAAGGATGAGAACGGTGGTGGTGATGTCAGAGTGAGCTCATATACTTCCGAGTGATCCGACAAGTCCTTTGTCTTTCTCCAGCCCTACCTCTATTGCGTGGGTTTCTTTTTGCTTTGAAGAGGTGTTCATTTTCAAAGGCTGAATTGTTTGGAGAATTGCATCTAACATTATCAGTTTGAAAAGCTATTTAAATGGTGACTAATCTGCAAATGGGAGGTAGATCTGCTCTATCTGCTTTGTTAGATGCATGGAGAAACTGAGGCACTGAGAGTGCAACCATGGGACAGATGGGGTCTGGGCCTCTGAAATGAGGGCAGGCTGGGGAAGAGGCATTTGTAGCTGGAATGGAGTTAAATTCCCCAAACTGCTGATTCCAAATTCCAGGTTCCTTCCTTAAAATGGCCATATGCTCCACTAGCTGAAAATGTTTAATACCAGTGGACAGTGGTTGCACAGCAATAATGAAGCTCCTCTAAGCTCCTGTTTACCTCTGTTGTGTGATATATACTGTGAAAATGAATGCAGCTTCATTTGCTATTACCCCTCTCGATTTCCCTCTGTACTGTAGTAACAGACCAAAGCTTCAATTTTTTTTATCTCAGCAGTGTTCCTTCATTTTTAATAAAAGTTGCTATTTTGCACACTGGTGCTCGTCAGGAATGTGGCAATACCATTACAGATAACAGAGCCAATGTGCAGATCTTTGTTGTTGATTTATTTTATTTTATTTCTCCGTGTTTGAGACTTAATTCATACATAGGCACTACATAATTTATGTTTGAGAAACATATGATCTAAATGCAGTTTCTCCCTATAAGCTTTCCTTTAGTCCTATCTCAGTATCTTTTATAGGCTGGGTTTCTTTTTGCATTTGACCCTGTTCCTGCCTCTAACTTTTAAATGGCAAAAGCAAATGTGCTTTGAAAAGTGTGTTACACTGTAGTTGTTAAATAAAGCAATAACCTATGCACTTGTAATGCTTTCTCTATGACCTACTTACATACTACTTCACCCTCCTTATAGTATGATTAAAAGCTGCTTTGAATCCACTATTCCCTCAAGGGATTTGAGGCTAGAATTTAACAAACTGCTGAGAAGGCTTAAGTCAGTAAGAGGGCTTCCCTACAGCTTCTTCCAGCTAATTCACATGTAATTAAAAGGAAAATAAATATTTCAAAAGAACATACGTTCTAATGAAGCATTTTTAAGCACTTACACCTTGTGAAATGGGGCAAATTTATAAAGATCTTGCTATCTCATAGTCAGATTTCTAACAAAATTATTTGCAATGCTTCCCCCCTCCCCATCCTTTCCATCCTATGACTTTTCAGCTAGCAGCAGTGGGAATGCGGTCATTGAAAGTGGCTGGGGAGAGTGACATCTCTCACATGAAGCACCAGCAAAGCAATGGAAAGGTACGGATCCAGCCACACGGGGTGAAGGGAGGGTGGAGACTTCTTGCAGAAATATCTTCATCCTCACAGAGCTGTCTCCATTTCTCCTGAGCTAAAACCTGCCCCTTCTGCAGTGGCAAGATTTTGAAATTGAAAGTTAATCCAACTCTGCTCTGGGCTGGATTAACCACCATGGAGGCCTCAGATCAAAACCCAGGTGGCTGCATCCAGCTGGAGAGAGCTATGCTGGTTTCTCCTTTTATTTCCACTTTGCACTTATTTTTTTATCCTCTGTCTAGGTCCATGCTCTGCCGGATGGCTGGCGGAGAGGAATTGCGATCAATGGAGTAAAGGAGAGGCATAGCTTTGCTTTGTGTTTCTCTACAGAGATGTTTAGGTGCCACGGTGCTGAGGACAGTACGTGAACATATAGAACAGAGCAGATTAATAACACCATAGATATCTGTGCAGGACTGCAGCTGTCCTACGGGGATTACGCTCAGGGCCAAGCGAACCTTTTCTTTCTTTAGACTTGCAAAGTAGGCAAAAATTTTAGCAGCCTGAGGGGTTTTTCTTCCTTTTAACTGTTTAAAATGGAAAACTACCTTGAAGAGTGCAATAAACCGGACTCTGAAAACTCGCCTAGTCTGTATTTTTATCATCAAATCAATGGTGGTCAAAATTTAACTAAAACTTGGTGCGATTTATAGCATATTCATGCATTGGCCTGCCTTAATTTTATTCTGAAATACTACTTGAAAAGTTTAAGTGTAGTAGTGCATAATCCGTGTTTGTTGCTTTTTTCGAGTGCTGATTATCTGGAACAAATGGAATTATGAAACGTGGAAAGAGATTCAGAATGAGAAGCAAATACAATGCAGATAAACATTTTGTCTGTCTAGACTGCTCAGATCTTTCAGTAATCTTTGCAAATATGTTAATATTCTTTCGCCTGGAGCTGCTATGTACTGAAGCAAGGAGGTTTTGGAGAGGCAGAGGAAAATTTATACAGATTTTCAGGTGGCGGAAGTGTGGGGGGGGAGGGCGGCTGCTTCTCCTGTTTGTATGTGTGGAATTTGGTGAACATCTTAGCGATGTCACTTTTGCGCCTTTGCTGCGGACAGCCCTCAGTGCAGCATGGCTGGGAAGGGGCTTCTGGCGTGTTATAGATGTGAGGGCTTGCTATGTAAAATCCATTGATACCTACTGAAATTCTGTTTTTCGATCAGGTGGGGTCATTGCCACAGCATCACCTCACGAAGCAGTGCCACCAGTTTGGGCGCTGAGGTCTGAACCGTTTGGGTGGGCAGAGCCCGCTGATACATCCATCCCCTGTGCCCTCTGTGTGGCGAGATGCCTGCACCTGCACATTCCTACCCCATACGTCTCCCTGTGACAAGGGGGGGGGGGGGCAAACCGACAGCGCGAGGTTTTTTAGGCATTCAGGACGAGGGTTCAGGATGAGGGCTTCTCCTCGGTGCCGTCTGCAGCTCCAGCAGGGCAAGGCTTGGCGTGACCTCTGTGCCTGAGGAAGGGGCAGTCGGCGGAGGCCCCACTCGCAGCCGCCGCCCGCCTCAAACTTTGCGCCGGTGCTCGCGCGGAGCGGCTCGCGCTCCCCGCGTGTAACCCGGGAGCGGCGGCGGGGCGCCCGCTAGGCCTCTCCCCGGGCCGGCGGGGCCCGCCGGGGGCTCAGGGGTTAACGGAGAGCTGCAGCGGGGAGGTGGCTCCGCCTCCCCGCTCAGCACCTGGCGCTCCACCGACAGTTGCCTCAGCAGTCGATTTCGGAGGGGATTGGCGGAAAAACCAAGAGGGGGAGAGAAATGTGACAACTGCCGGGGCTGGCGGCTGCTGCGGGGAGGCCTCCGCACCTGTGCCTGCCTCTCCGCCGCCCGGCGCAGTTGTGGGATCCGGCGAGCCCCGCCACATCCTCCTTGCAGACCGCCGCCGCGCCCGGAGCCCAGCATGACTTCTTCGTTCAAGCTGGATTTCCTTCCGGAGATGATGGTCGACGGCCGCTTGCTGGTCTCTGACAGAATGTAAGTGGCACCGGGCTTCTTCCCTCCTCCCTGCCAGCCCAGCCGAGTGCCTCGCAGTTGCTTTGTGCTCCCCAGAGGGCCGGGATTGGGGCGGCCGAGGGAGTGCTGGGCGCTGTTGTGCGAAGGGGGGAAACGTGAGCATCGTTGCGCCCGGGCTGCGTGCTGTGGAATCAAACCCCGCTCCTCGAAGCCCGGTCCCGCTTCCCACGTCCTGATGGAGCGGCAGCATCAGCTGCGAGCGCATGGGACTGAGAGCAGGCAGAAAGCAGGGCTCTTTTCCTCTTCTCTCCTTCTTTATTTCCGAAGTTCCGACAGCTGTCTGGTGCAGGCAGCGTTAATTAGCACGAGGCTGTGCTTTACGTGCAGTTGGAGCGGTGATAAGGTTTATTAGGAGGTGCCGAACGCTGGAATTTCAGGCAGAGGAGCGTTTCCCAATCGCTTGCCTGCCTCTGCTCTGTTAATCTCGATCTGAAAGTTTCTATGATCATCCTCTTGGGCTTTGCCAATTGACAGGAATTTTCAGGTAACCTCAGCCTCGTGGGGAAAAAAAATAAAAGCTAGGAAAGGGGGAATGCCGAAAGATATGAATGCTGAGTGCTGTGCTGCGTTTGTACCGTTTCTAGAATGCCTTTTATTTTGTTGCTTTTTCTTCTTTCATCAGGATGACAAATGTGGTTTGAGTTGCATGAGAATGAAGCGAGAGGCTTTAGCATAGACTCTGCACTGGAGCTATTCCGGTTGAAGCAGCACTTAAGTTACAAATGTAAATAAACCCGGGCGTGCTGCAGACTGTCACCTGCGATTTGCACAAGTCAGGTTGTGTACTGTGTCCCCATCCAAGACGAATCCGACTTTTGTTACCTTTTCTACTGGCAACAAACTTTCTGCTCAAGTGGAATGCTTCCCTTCCTGTCTGAGCAGAGGCATTCGGCAGTAGGCAGTTGTTCAGGCAGCTGGGGTTTAGTAAGTGTGATGGAGAAGGGAAAGGGGCAGGGGGAGAACCTGTAAGTGAATGACAGTTTTTTAGTCTTTGGAGGACAGCAGAGTGTGTAAATGCTGCCCGTTGCCTCTGGTTAGTGATCTTAATTCAAATGCGTCTGTCTTCCCCCTCCCCCCCCTTAAAGATCTGTGTTCATATTGGTATTGGTCAGCTAGGCTGAGTTGGAAAAGGTGCTGTATTTCTCTCCTTTTGCATAAAAATAGCATAGGCTTGACTGCTAGGGCACAAAGTTGCATTGAACGTTCAGTTCGCTTGCCTTGCGGCTCTCCATAGGGACTTGCCACGGCCACACTTTCCCTTGTCTTCACCGTCTCTGCTTTGATTAGACTTTCTACCTGCTGTCCTTCTAGGCAGTGAGAAAAGCTGCCTCTAACAGACATCTGCAGGCTCAGAGGCATTATTAACTGCATCTGATGATGCCATGTTATTACTTGGGCTTATATAACTTTATCTCCAACTTGCCCCTTGAGGGGGGAGTACCATGTCAGACTCTTGCTTCCGCACACGGTCTGTGATCTTCTTCTCTGGGAGACATTCACAATGTATTTTTACACAGCTTGAAACACAGTCGGTGCTCATCAGGCACGTCTTCATGTGTGTCCAAAGAAACAAAAATGACTCTAGATATATGTCAGCTTCGAAGCAGATCTGTAAATACTGGGGTGGGACAATGAAACTGAGGGGGAATTGCTCCCACGCACACGTCCTTGTAGGATTTGATGATGGTTCCTCTTATTTATTGCGGACAGTACTTTGTGATTTCTTGAAGAAAAAAAAACTTTACCTCCTGCATCTTCAGTGGTTGTGTTGTGTTGTTCTGGAAATGCTGCCTCCTTGTATTAGCCAAGCTTTGCTTTGCTGCCAATTGAAGTAATTGTGAAGACTGTATGATTTCAAGGGATCATGTGTCATGCATACAAATTAATGTTGAGAGTAAATTGCTGTTAACTAAGGGAGCGTCCATCCCGAAAAAATCTTGAAAATAAATGCTCTCAGTGGAAGCTTTCCAATGCCACCTTTCTAAAGCTGTGTAATTTGCTGTTTAAAATGTTATTTCATCCCTCTAGCAACATGCATTTATGTGCCAGTCCCCAGCTCTCTGGACTAATCAGTGCTGAAGAGAATGCAGTTTGATTACGCGTTAAGGGTCAGGGGCATGTTCACACCTTGCCCTTTGGCTGGCCCACCCCAGACGTGCAGTGAGACACCAGCAGCGTGCTGTGCTGTGACAGTACAGCACAGAGCATACTTGAAGTTATGATGCAGCACAAAACTTTTAACCTCACCATCTGGTCTAGCCATTGAGTATAGCTTCGTTCAGTCTTTAGCAGAAAGGAATTTCCTATTTTAGAGTGAGGCAATTAGCGAGATGCATGTAAAAATCTCTTCTGTTTTGCAGTGAAAATTTGCAGAACTGGATTTTTTTTTTCTCTCTTTTTAATGCCAGTGGCAAATCAGGAATTGGTGCCATGCAGTATCACTTACACTTCACATTGTTTATACATTCAAAGGTTCTTTGTAAAAGGAGTTATTTTCAGTATTATATGTACTTTCAACATGCAGTAGGGAAGGAGAGTTTTCATTTTTCATATCTATTTTGAAAATCCAATGCTAGCTTGATGGTGAAAATACTCTTCCTCTCTTAAATTAATTCCTCTCAAATGTTGCTGCCTTCTTTGCTTTGCTGCTGCTGCTATCTAGACAAATATAGGTAAAACAACATCAGATACTTTGAGCATGATTATTTAGTGTAATTAAACTATATGCATAGCATTACTGTGCCTGATTAGTAACTGATTGGCAGTTTTACTGAAAAAAAAAAAAAATCATTAATGGAAAATAGCATTGGAAAATAGACACTCCAGGATATGAAGCATGAACTTCTTGTTTTTGAGGGTAGATGGCAACTTGGATGCTCCATCCATCACAAATTCTTGCAGAGATCATTTAATGCTGTAATTGAAAGATCAGAAACTGTTTGATGTTATTCATAGCTCGCGCGTGTTGTTTTTGAGGAAGAACTAAACGTGAAGAGAAGATACACATGTTCACTTCCATTTTTATTTGGGCAGGTTTGGAGAGGGTTAACGGTTCATAAATACAGTTACAAAACATGAGTTCATTGTAATTTGCTTAGTAATTTCACTGAGTTACCTGTAGATGCCAACAAGATGGTTGTAAAGTGGCTGCTTTGAGTATTAACTGTTCATCATTGTAAACCCCTACACTGATTTGTGCATTTGTTCAATACCACGAAAGATTTTTGGTTTTCTGATGCACGTTCTGCTGCCTGGGATTTCCTTTAATGTAAATGAGAAATAGCCCTTTTTACTACCAAGGCAAACTCAAATTTTGCTTCAGTAGTTCATATCTGGGTATCGTGTCAATAAAATGTGATACCCTTGTCAGATGGCTTACAGCAGTTCACATGCAGCTGCTTGGGTTCCGTGGCAATTATGCATGAAAGGTATTCACTGTTGAATTCCTGTCTTTTTTTTTTCTCCAAGATAAGTCAAAATCAGATAAGTGCAATGTGCTGATTTAAAAGGCAGTAAAGATCAATCTTCAATACTCTTTGCATGCATTGTTTAATATAGAAAGGATGTTGTCATTCATGGGTTGCTCTTGCACTTAACAAACAAACAAAACCTTTCCCCACTAAATGCGCAAAACAGGGACTTTCCCAGCATAAACTGGAGGTCATAACATTTTCTTAAACTTCACCTCAGGGGAAGCTCAGCATACTGTCAGAACTAATTTATCAGCTACCTGTTTCTTTTGTATGTAGAATGTCAAACCATGAGTTGCTTACTGAAAATGGATATCCTGCTATCAGCTGTTTCGAATCCATAGCCTCACCTTTGTACTGGCATTTCACTTTAACTTTGGTTTAACAGTAGCTTTATTTGAAGTATTGTGGCTTGTTACTTAACCGTTAACTTAATGGACCACGATTCTCTGGGTCATTGTTGAGAGACAGAGCAGTGAAAGGAGAGGAAAATTCTCGATCGTTGACAAGGAGCTTCAGAAGGGAAAGCAGATCATTAGGTATCAACTGAATGATTATGGTTTTGGGGTTCCTTCTCCCCATCCTCTTTCCTAGTAGCTGACTGGAGTCACATTCAGTATTTAGCCTACCGTAACTCTTAGCACATTAATATTTAAATATATCTTCCACTTCCTATGATGTGATCTCACAAGTTTTTGAGCCTCCCCCACATGTATTCATCATCCAAATTAATCATCACTTATGATTGCTTTAAAAACTTTGACAAGTCTAAATATTTCATTGGCATTTTAGGATGTTTGATATTTTGTAAGCATATGGACTATTCAAATTTCATAATTAATTCATAGGTTAGTATAAAAATACTTCACCCAACTGGTATAGGAGAAAGGTGTACAAAATTCAGTGGGTTTTAAAAACTCCTGGAGTAAAAGGAATACATTCTGGCAAGACGTAACCCTCTAGAGAGGATCTTATAACTTAATCATAAAAAATGTTTTCCATATAAAGCAGAGGTATGAATTATTATTTATTTATTTTTACTTTCTTCATCCCTACAGACAGTTTCCTATAGCGGATTATTTCTTGCGTGTACATATAATTGCATCTTCTGACACTGCTTGCTTTGATGATAGCAAACTGGTGGCTGGGTAAGGCTAACCAGAGGCTCAAGTCACAATGTACAGAATGCATACATAGAGTGAGGATGAGCTTTACTTAGTGAAGATGTGGGAAAACAAGAAAAAAGCCTTCATAGGTACAGAAAAATGCAGGACCTGGAATGCCTGTTTGGAAAATAAAAACTAATTAGGGCAATAAATGTAATGGTCTCAAATAATTGTAAAATAATTATTCCCCTTTAGAATCTTCGTACTTTAATTGCTTTTCCCCCGCATGCTGCATTCCTATGTAAAGGAATAGAAGCATTCGTGTTCCCTCCAGGATTTCATTTTTCATCTGCAGTAAGCTGCTGGCTTTCTCATAAAGGTTTTCAGAAATATGTTGCCTTAAACGATGTTGTTCTTCCATATGGTGTTAAATATTATAGGTGAATGGCAGATGTTGAAGTGATAAATTCTCTCCTCTCGCCCAGATAAAGCACCTTGAGATTTAGTTGTGTAGTTTATCCATCCTCTGTATCACAGATTTATAATCAATTCCTCATTTTCATTGAAACTGTATTACATAAATAGGGCACTTCAGCAGTGTATTCTCTTTGCTCACAGCTTGATCCTTGAAAAATCAGCTGACAATAGTTTAAAATTATAATATTAATAAAGAGAAGATCATCTGGCCTTCAGAATGACATCTGAAAGCAGCTTCTGTTTTGTGTTAAATCTTAATTACTGTATTTAAATGAATGCCTAAATGAGCCAGTTCACAAAGGAGTTGCCTACTGTACCAGTAGTGCCTGTTTTGGTGATTTTTTTTTTCCTTTGGATTTAGACAAATTTTTAAAAAAGCTTATGCTGAAGCTCTGTTTTCTTGCATCCAACAACTCAGATGAGGATCAGGTATCCTGAGTCTGGTCCCTGCTATGGGGCAGTTTCTCTCGTTTGGATCCCCTTGCCCATAAAATGATGACACTGGTACTTGATGCCAAGTTCAAGGCAATGCTTCTCAAGAAACCTTAAGATCAGCAGGAAAGACTCTGCATTGGCCTCCTGACCATTATTTTGTGAGCTCACCCATTGCTCCCCTGTAAGGGGCAGCAGATTTTCACAGTGGAGGGACAGAGATTTTTGGCTTAGCACCAGGGAGGGGCATCTATGCCATGCCTGTACATGCAGCAACCCTGCTGGATCCCTCACCCTGGGAGGAGGCAGCCATGTCCAGCTGTTCTCCGCTCGTCCTTCCTACTGCTGCCACCTGGGATGCTCCATCTGTTGTGAAGAGGTATGCAGGGAATTCGTGTCCTTTCTTCCCCTGTTGTGCTGCAGAAGTTGAGCCACTTCACTTTGCCAGAAGAAGAACAGCAGCCCAAGTGTTCTGTTCTCATTGTTTTCATGTCCCTGTTCAATTCTTGGATTGTTCTCTGAATCTTGCTCCGAGGTTTTAAAGTTTACAGCATTAGTTATTTCCATAAATGCAGCCCTTGATCTTTAATGAAATTATATTAGTAATGTACTGATTTTTATTTCTATTTCCTTTCTCAGTATAAATTGCCATGCTAAAGCAAATACAGCTCTGACAGAAGGGCCTACCACAGAACGTCTCCCAGCAGTGGTAATAGGTCATCACAATGCTAATCTACAGCTTTTTCAGTTTCCTGCCACTCAGATATGATGGCCTCTATACAAAGGGGTTAGTGCGTGGGTAAGATCTACCCCTGTGGCCCAGGTGTGTGGAGCTCATTACCCCCTGAGTGTAAGAGGCAATTCCTGCTGAACCAAGCTTGAGCCTTCGTGCCCTAAACCACACTTTGCTTTTATTGCTCTCAGTTACTCCATCAGTGTTCTTGAAAGTGGTTCCAGACTGATTGCAAGTCACAGCTGACGAGCTATTTTTTGTTTCATAACCTTGAAAAAGAATGAAGAGCCTTCATCCTCCTAATCCAAAGGCATGATGCAGTCGTCTTGCTTGATACACACTCTTTCCATTTCCTGCTTCTCCATGGCTCTGCAACACCGACTCACTCAGAGATGCAAAAAAACAAAAATCAGCAGCTCGCTTGACCCACCAGTCGTGCCATTGACTGCAGACCTCACTGGCACTTGGTTCAGTGGCACTGGTTGGCCTGGCATCACATAAGTGCACTTCATTTCCCTGAAACGGACCCAGGTAATTGAAAATTATTAACTTCTGGCAGAGGATAACTGTATTTGAAAATCTACAAAATCAAGAGGTGTATTCTGTTCTTTAATTTATTTTTTCTGGCTCATTCAGTTGCCTAGATCTGTCAGCTTTCCTCTGTAATTCATTGTTAACGAGAGAGACATCTGGCGATGCCCTTTATCAATAAACACTTTTATTTTTTTAATATTTTACTACAGATGGATTGTAGAACAAGCATTGGGAGTCTGAAACGTTGTCAAACATGCTGCATGCCCAGTGGCTATATCTTAAAGAAAAACCTATTCGGTAACTGGTTTTCATACCAAACGCTGTAGAAAATCCAAGTAGATGTCTGACTGCCTACTTGATTTCACTACACTTTTAAGTAAACTTGGTTGCTACATGATGTCTTCTAGGGGGGAAAGAAATCCATTGTTTTTTTTTTTTCTGTGGTGTATCTGTAAAAACACACAGAAAAGCTGATTTTCATTAGTTGGAAAACAAACCTTTAAAAACTAAAATTTAAACTAAATTTCTTCCAAGATATTATTGCATGGAAAACCATTCCAGCTCCTTCCTTTTCCTCCTACTTCTTCATTTTTTTTTCCCTTTCTTCATACTTTACCTGCCTTATCCAAACTACTTTTATCCCCTGCTGCCCAAAAAAACATACTTAAAAATAAATAAAAAAAAAAAAAAAAAAGAGAGAGGGGGGAAAATGTTCAGGGGATTACAGTGCCTATTACTTTGAGATTTGTTGTGGAAATCCTTAGTCCTTTTGGATTTTCTTAGTCTTTAAAATTGGTTCCTAACAATGTCCTGATTGGAGGCTGTTCTGGAGATTTTTACAACAAAAACCTAAGTGCTCAATTAAGGGATAGCTATAGATTTAGATGATCTCTAGAGGGAAAAATACAAATATCATTCCTGTTGTCCTAAATTGATACATGTAATGTGACTTCTTCCTTTAAGCATTGCAATTCTAGGATTGCAACGTGAGCATTGGCTGTGGCTTCCGCAGCAGGTTCAGAGTTGCCAACTCCTTCTGGAAATGAGCATTGAGTGGGAGGTGACCAGGGGGAAAAGGAAGAAATAAAATTAGTGTTTAATTTTGCAAGATGTGGAAAAATACATGACAAGTGAAACAGTTCTTAGAAAAGGAGAAGAACGTCTCTAGACGCGTAAAGCAATATTATCTGATATTTAGTTACAGACTATAGCCTGCAGTCTGTGCAAGCCAAACTTCCAGTGGGTTTACAGGAGCTTGGCTTGAATGAGGAATGCATAATGCTCTGCTTTGCTTCCAGTGCCAGGCTGGCCAGCTCTGAACCAGGAATTGCAACACTATAAATGTTTTTTGCATTCTTTTTTTCCCTATGCTTCACATCAGAGCAAGCTTCAACTCAGAAACCAGAAACAACTAACCTAGGAGATGCTCTCGTTCCTTGCTAGCCAAGCGTGTTGCTGTTGTGATAGGAGGTAGTCAATTTTAATTCTTGGGAGGGATGCTCACACATCTCAGGTCAGGGTGGAGGGGGGTTCTTTTGTTCATGATAAGCCTTTTCACCTTGGCCAGAGAAAAGGATTCCTATCAGTGCCGGAGGGGCTCTCATTTCTCACTGACGTGCATCTCTCTCATTTGGCTGCAGAAGACAGAATACAACTTCTCCTTTTAAGTTGCTTTGCTGCCTGTGAAAAAAGACGAAATGCAGCACTTCATTGCTGGGCTCTGATATTGTGGAGGGAAGTTCCACAGTGTACTACTGACTTTTAAAACAACAGTCTTTGCCTGATTTCATTACTGCTTGAATGTAACTTAGTATCTCACATGCTGGACCACATTTATTTATCATTAAGACAAGGCAGCGTAGAATAAGTCCTCAGAGTTTCAATATCTTCTTACCGTACTCATGCCTGTGCAGTTCTGCAGTGTATTACTGAAATGGAATGAAGGTTTATATGCCTTATTATATATTGTAGAGTGTAACGTCTTTGGGGCAGATTCTCTGTATTTTTGAGCTCTTTTTCTGCAGTGACTGTTACAACAGGGCCCTGTAGACCTTGACTTAAGGTTCATGCATCTCACAGTAACTAAGAGAAGCAACTTTTCAACTTGCTATATGCAAATCCTTCATTTGGAGCAAACACGCAGTAATTCATAGAGGAGCGTGTTTTTCAGCCAGAAATATTGTTTGCAGTACTTAATTTGGCCCAAACAGTCTCCAGCAGCAGTGACCCATATCTGTGTTTTCAGCGTGTTACTCCAGGCTCTTTCAGGTCATTTCTTTTTCCCGTGTGCATACAGTTTATCGGATTTGGGAAAAGGTCCTTCAGCATCGCCGCTGTTTGTGTATCTTTGCTCAGGAGCAGCAGGCTGCTTGTACTGAGAGATCCACACAGGGATTCAGAAAGGAACAATTTTCAGCTTGCGAAGATGCCCGCATTGCTACCTGGAAGCTCTGCAGGAGCTAGACTCTTCTGGGCTGCTTCTGTGCCTTTTTGCTCCCTCTCTCCTCACCTCCACATCAGGGGACACTTAAACTTCTTTACTTTCCTGGCCTTCGGAGGATTTGAAGGTCTCTCAGCATCCCCGTGCTCTTGGTTTCTATGCAAGTGAGAAAGGAAATGGAGAGGACTGCAGCTGCCTTCCATCAGTCAGGTCTTTGATTTTCCTGTCGGATTTGAAGACATAGATATGGAGTGAATTTGGAATTGAGAGATGCCAGGCCCCCATCTAGAAAATGGGGGGTGAAAGGTATGTTTTTAAATAGGCTTTCATAAAAGATGCAAACTCAGGATTACTTAGCGGAGAAAATCATTATTTAAAATTAATGTTATTTTTAGAAAGTGGAGCATCGTTTATGTTAACAGGAATGGAGATTTTATTTTTAAGCCAGGCAAAGCCTCAAATCTCAGAAAATGCAAAATTGCTGCTGATAATTTTTGAATGCAAACCTAGAAGGCTTTGCAGAAACTTAGAAGGAAATAAATCAACTCCATTCTCCTTCTTCAAAACTCTTTGGGCAAAAAAATCTGTAAATATTTAACAGCAAATAATCACATTGCCAAGAACCAGCAAACAAAGCCCTTTTATCCAGTCTTATAATATGCTGTAAATAATGAAAAACCCTTGTAGATCTAGCTGAAATTTTTTTTTCTTCTTTTTAATCAGTGAAGAAGCTTAGCATCTAGCACTTTAAAAATCCATCAACATAGCTAAGACTCTTTTCCAGTCTCTTACCACCTCACGTCATATTTTTGTCTGTCCTTGACACATGCAATTTGCCCTGCTGATACCTGTTTAAAATGCTGGGAGCCTTCAGCATGCGCTGCTACATGTTGTGTGCCTGCATGAAGCCTTCCCCTTTTCTGCCTTGCAAGGTATGAACTACCCTGTTATCTGCTTTTAGCTACTGCTGAAAGGTTGCTGTGACCACTGGTTCACCCCGTTATCACCATCCATTAAATATTCAAACAAACACCTCTGTGCTTCCAACCCAGCTGCTGTGGTGGAAGAAGTTCCTATAAATATCTTTATTTTCCTCCTTATTTGATAAGAGAGGTAGGAGGAACCTACTGAACTTAGAGATCCACTTATAAATTATATCAGAACTGTTTAATGATTTTACATTCTTAGTTTCCAGCCAGTGGCTCATGTCTTGAGATTCCCTGTAAGTATGACCATCCTTTGTGGTCATTCTCCATTACCCAACATATTGCAATTATCAGCACTGATTATGTTTTTCCAGGTCTTCAGCAGATACGGATTTATGCGTTGCTGAAATGACATTTTTATAGGCAAAAGGCAGTATGTTTTCTTGCATTTTTATAGTGGGTCTTTTGCTAGCAGGTTCTCTCAGCTAATTTTTTTTTAATAGCCTCATATAGGAGTAATCAGCCAAATGCTATTCTACAGTGTGGTGGCTTTTTTTTCCTCATAACCATGAGTTGCCCTACTTACCCAACTCATTGTATATATGTAATGTGCCTTTCCAAGGGCATCTGTTAATTCCAGATGATAAGCTGAGAGCTTCAGCCAGGAGTTCTTTCCATTGAAAGAAGACCTGGTTAAGCTCAGTAGGACTTTAATGTAATCAAACGTTAAGGAATCTGCTCGAATTATAGCTATGACAGATTTTCTGTGTTAGTAGTTCCTTCAGAGTTGAGGTGCTAGTGAAATCTCTTGTCATTAGAGGGAGTGATATTCCTTGATACAATAGGTACATGAATGTGGAAGTTAGGTGATGCAGCAGAAAGTCATTTAGGGGCTGTAGTAGACATGGTGCTTCTTAAAGTGCTTGTGTCTGTATACAGTGAAACTGGTGGTAAAACTTGGCTAGCATGAGTAGCTTGGAATCAGGTCAGAGATGGTGATTCCAGAAAGACTGGTTCTTACGCATAACTTGAGGACCGAAGCCAAGGCTTGCTGAAGTTTGTGCGGGCTCCCTTTGATTTTTAAGGTGCTCTGTGTCTGTAATCCAAATGCACCATGTATAAATAAAGACAAAAAAATTATGTGAATCAGACAGATTCAGAGTGACAAGTTTGATTTTTCTCCTTGCTTATGAAACACAGCTGGGGCTGTGAGTATGAAACTCTCTGGGGCTGCTGGAAGACAAGTATTTTGGTAGCTGTATGTTAGGAGTCCCAGTTAGTGCAAGTGCTGGCTCCTACAGTTCAGGATCACAACACTTCATGAGATGGAGACAAAGTTACAGTTGATAGCAATCTGATTTGATGTTGTCCTGACTGGTCTTCAGGGCTTTCATTCACTCCACTTTTTTTTTTTGATTTTTAGTAAAAAGTTATAAAGTCATCTATCTTGACCCAATATGTTGGTAAGCTTAATGGCGTCAGAAGACTTGCAGTGGAACTGTGGGCTCCACAGAGATGAGAGATGAGTCACTGCTTTGTTCCTATGCTGGGTGAGGAATACTTTGCAGCACTGAGAGTAATGGAAGTAAAAGCAGAGTGTATGTATGGGCTAGTATTAAACACAATCCTTTTTGTACTGAATGTTAGCTTGTTGAAATGCCTCTACTCTCAGCAGAAGACAAGCTTCATAACCTAAGAGGATGTGATTTGAGTGGAGTTTTCATGCCTCATGTGCTCATTGTGTTCTTGCCACTGATGCAAGCATTATCTATAATTACATTTTCAAGAGACTGAAAATTGCAGCCTTTGTGGAACAGAAATGCAGCTGAAGAATGGAATGTATATCCTCTCCACCCTCATTATAAGGCTTATAAAAATCAAACTATAAGGCCCAGTACTGTAGCTTTCAAATGCAGGAAACCAGCACAGTTAGCCTGTGTTACAGCACTCTTTTTCATTGAAATTTATGACCTTTTCATGATCAAGCTGCTGTAGTTACTTCCAGTAGTGTGTGGTTGAAGCTAGTCAAATTTGTAATTGAGATAGATATAAATAAAATAATTAGTCAGTTGATTGTTTATTTATAATATTGTTTTCACGGACTTGCGATTTTATTCCCAATTGGTAGTATGGTTTCTTATGTAAGCCCTAACATGGGTGTTGAAACTTCCTACCATGCCATGTTGTGGAACAGACATATTTTTCAGGAGAAGAAAAATGGTATGGAAAATGCTGGTTTTTCATGCTTTTTCCTGCACACGAAGGATTCTTAGTGTTGCAGCTTATTACAACTAACTAAAGTTAGTTACTCTTCCTCGCATAAAAATGTTACCATTTTGTGCTTCAATAGCTGAAGGAATGGGAATCATAACCC
This sequence comes from Pavo muticus, assembly GCA_016647715.1. Classification (NCBI taxonomy): domain Eukaryota; kingdom Metazoa; phylum Chordata; class Aves; order Galliformes; family Phasianidae; genus Pavo; species Pavo muticus. The sequence goes on from JACDJE010000049.1 coordinate 577,643, forward strand.
AGTGGGGAGGAGATAAATGGCCTTGATTTCCTAATTAAACAAAGCAGGCACTGGAAGCTTGGTCAGAAACTTCTAGGGGGGGATGACCTATCCTGAATTGTTGTTGCAATGTGCTTTTTGGAGTAGAAATCCATGGAATCGAAGTATATATCAATTCCTGGCATTAGCTATAGTTTATTTTCAACCCACCCCATGTTGGGCATTCAAATGACCTCTGAAAGTGGAACTTGCCCCTATAGAGATGACCACAGACTGTGTTTGAATAGAAAATAACATACAGTTCTTGGTCCTGTGATTCACTGCATTGAGGAGAGTGGGTAGAGATGTTTAATGATCACATGAATGCTAATAAATAAGTACAGGATGGTCCTGAATGCCTATGCATCTATGAGCAATTAATGAGTGCATGTGGGTATGTTAATGAATTTATTGCCAATAACATGTTATAGTCTGGACTAAAATTAGTGTGTTCTCACTGCTATCCTTTCATTCTGGCTGTTTTTTCTTATCCTGAAAAGATTATTTGGATGCTTCTTTTACCTTCATTGTTTTTTGTGTATTTTTTAAGCAATTTTTAAAAATAACTTGGGAAAAAAAAATAATGCCAGTCTCATTATGTACATTTTTATGGCCACCTAGGTTTCTGTGGAAGGGGCTCCAGGCCATGTTACAGGCAGGGGACACAATAAGGGCAATTAGATCCCTGTACTTCATGCAGTCACTGCTCACATTGATAATTCTGCCTCCAAGTTCTGCTGCCTGATTGCTACGAGTTATGCACAAGAACACCATGGTGATTGAGTGCTGGAGATCCCAGGACAGCTTCTATTCTTAGTGGTCCAGCGAAACTTATTAAGAAAAGTAATTAGAACAAAGCTCAAGTACATTAGCCTCCTTAATGCTCCTGAATTCTCAGAGCTATCTTCAACACTGGCAACAGCTGTTTCTAGTAGCAAAATTGAAGTAACTTACTTTGTTGAAGTTAAACCCCCCTTTGGTCTTACCATTATGACAGAAGTACCTTCCTGTATAACAGTATCAAGACCCAGACAGATGAAGGGATGGTGGTGTGCAAACTAGTGAAAATAATCTACCTTTGATGCAAAAGTTCTCTATGGAGGTGCACAAGAAGCAGTCAGAAACACAGAACCTTGCATGTTGTGCTTCTGTGCCATGTCAACACCTGAAGATCAAGAACTAGAACATGGCTAAATATCTGTTTCATTTTCTTCAAGAATCTTTTCTTCTTTTTCTCATTTGTTAAGTCTGACAGGCTAGAAATGTTTTCTCTCTGCTTGTACCACTACCCAGTGTTATATTTGTGCAAGAAGTAGTCTCTGCCATCTTCCCAGAGATTTGTTTCTCTATTGGAATCTAAAAGGCAGTCTCAGAACTAGTTCTTTCAGTCTCGTCTGATGAATCAAAATTTTGTTTCTTCAAGAAGTTTTTGAGGGAGATTTCTTTGGTCTGTAAACGACTTCAGAAATGCAAGAGGCTGTCTTCCTGAGACAGGAATATTCAATAGAGATGATGACCTTCAACAGAAAGATATGCTCTACTGAAAAGACTACAGGGAGAGCTCTTCCTGAATTTCCTCATCACATACCTGTGTGCATTCAATTTGCATACTTACCTCTTTCAAAGGAGCTCTCTCCACTAATGCTGGTATAGGTGGATAAGGAGTTAGTGTCTTTTGGTTCTAGGATGCTCAGTCAGGTAGGTATGGAGAGTTCAGACCAGGCAGGAAGATGGATTTCTAGATTTTACAGGCCCGAACTACTCGCAGTCACTTACTGAGCAAACAGTGTCTGTTCTACAGAAGGAACTACAAGCTATTTTTCTTTCCTTTTGCCAATTAACTAACAATTTTTAGGTCTTCTGCCACAGTGAGATTTTTTCTTTGTTCTCTAGTTGCCTTAGAGAGGTCTTTTGACTGTACTGTTGCTCAAGGTCAGACGGTCATGTCTAATGTCAGTCCTGGCAATGTGCAATCTGTCCAGTGAATTTAATTGAATAACACATATTTGTTCTTTTTAAAATAAATTCCCTCATTCAGGGAAAGCTGATGAATTGCAAGGGTTGCATGGCAGCTCATATGTCTGTGAGCATCTGGAGGACAGGTCAGAAGACCCATTGCTGTGACCCACCAGTGCTCTGGTGTTTGATTTCCCTTCTCAGCTGCCTTTAGATCTATGACATGGGTGAAAGATTGTTTTCAATAAGTTGGATTGTTCCTGTGTTGCATTAAATGTGACTCATTTCAGATCTTTGTGTCTTAGGTTTCCAATGGCACTGAAAATACCACCTTTGTTAACCTTAGATTTTCATCAACACTTTCTGAAAGATGGAGAGGAATTGTCCCAGTACTCCCCAAGCAGGATGACTTTTATCTGGTACTACAGACATGAAGATTCATGTTAGTTTCACAATCAATTTTTTAATAAAATGCATTGTTTAAATATAAATATTACAGTAGTCAGAAAAGATTCTGCTGCTACATGCCTTAAAGTGGCTGCTTCCCCACGCTGAGGAACCGAGCTCCAATCCTCAGGCTATTTTATTCTGTAATGCTAATAGCACTAATACAGTATCATTGTATTTGAGGTTTCAAAGATACTATACAGGCATTTTCTTATGATTCCCTGATCTTTGCATTTATACCCAGCTGTTTGTTATTCAGTTCAGCCATCAGCATCTAAGTCTCAATGGACCATGTAATATGCAGCTGTAGCCAGATGTAATGCTTCCTATTCCTAAATGTTTCTGTTAGAAGCTAAGAGTGGCAGGCTAAAGACTACTGATAACAGTGTTGCTTGCATTAATTTAAACTCTAGAGCTACACTGATTCTGTTTGGCAAATTTATTCCATGGCCAACAAGCAGAGCAATATTTCCAATCTTCATCGTTGCTAGCAGTGTTGACATTAAATACATCGAGTATGTCTGCGCTGATACAGAATGTACTTATAGTGCTAATTCAAATAGGAGAAGTATGTCCAATCTGCATAAACAAATATATTTTCAGATACAGTTCTATTTAAAAGAGATAAAGACAGAAAGGAGCCTGTTCTAAACAATGACTCCCAATAATTTACAACAGCTCAACAAATCTTCATGCTCTTTAATTTGTCGTTTTCTATGGATAGCTGGGAAACTTCTACGATGGCTTGCTCAAGCTATAGTCACGGCTTGCTCCACTCAGCCTTTTTGCCTCGGGTGCTGGTGCAGTAAGGAACTGGTGTTCAACTTTCCTGCTGTGGCTCACTTCGAAGCGTTTGGTAGGCTGTTTTAGTTGGCAATGGGGCTTGCACACAGGCTCAAGAGATTTTGGTGCAGTCTTTATTGTTAGTGTATGAGGAACTGTGAAATGTGTGTATTTTGTTTACTGCATACACCTCAGGGCACTGGGTAATCCTCCTAACCCAGCCAGCCTGCTCAGGTGAAGAACAGTGTCTTGCTTTGGGCTCAAAGCGTGCCCAGGATGCTGCAGAGCTGCAGGTTTCTGATTCCATACGTGTTTGTGTTTGGATTCCAGAGCATTGCACAAAGGATTTGATGCGATTGTAATGAATTACATAGGCAAAGTGCTTGTTTGAATTCAACTCCATTAACTTGGAGTACAAACCATTGCAAAGTCAACAGTTTTTCTGAGTGGCTACCGCCAACCATCTCTTTTGAAAACACTAATGGGCTGTTTAATTAGGTGATGAAAATTGTTTACAGTCGGCGATCTCAAGTTTTGTCACTTTAATAATGGTAAAATTCAATCTCTTCTTTGATTCTTGGCTACTCTCATCGTTTCATAACCTGCTTACGTCTAGTTTAATTCATTTGCGTGTATTAAAATTGAACCTCTCTCATGCAGCAGTGGTGTTTACTTAACTGCACTTTGTCATTGGTATAGGTGGAGAATGCACAGTGACAGTTGTTAAACAAGTATAACATTGCCAGAGAATATTTATATTTGTGGAAGATGAATAGTCAGCTCAAAAGGAACCAAACTACATGAGACTTAAAGAAAATCTTGCTAATAGCATCTGATTTTTCAACTGTTCCTGTGCATCTCTTGATCTTGGGTTGTGCTAGCTTCTGTTTAGCTGCTGGGTTGATAATATGTCACTGAGAATCTGAGAAGGGACAACATACAGAAGCATCCTTATATGCTTGCTTTTAGTTTTGGTGGCTGCTGTACAGTTATGGCCAAGAGCAGAAGTTTTCTTTTAATTTTCTGATGTTTATCCTCAGAGAGGGCTACTGGTAAATAGGAGAGGCTGAACTCGCTGCTAATTTTTTGAATGTTGTCATCCAAATATTGTCTATGGGCTCCTTTTCCTTTACATCCCATATACTAACCAAAAGCCCTATGAGTTCCCATCCCAACAAATGTACAGGCTAAGCAACAGACCAAAAAAAAAGAAAAAGAAGGGGAAAAAAAAAAAAAACAACACACACAAAAAAAAAACCAAAACCTACATTGGGAAGTGAAAAGTGAATTGGAAGCGTGCCAGGAGATGCCTGGTTCCCTTTCTTCTGGTCCTGCACCATCTCAAATGAACTCAGATTTTGGTTTGGTTTTCAATAGCGTTTGCTTTGTGGCACATATTTTTCAGGTGCTCTCTGCCAAACACAGGCAGATAAACAAACTGGCAGAGGCCAGGAAAGACTTTTTTCTCTCAGAGAGTGGTCAGGCACTGGAACGGCCTGCCCAGGGACATGGTGGAGTCACCATCCCTGGCAGTGTTCAAGAGGTGTCTGGATGAGGAGCTATGAGATATGGTTTAGTAGCTTGTGGTAGCAACGGTAATGGGAGGACTGTTGGACTAGATGATCTTGTAGGTCCTTTCCAACCTTGTAATTCTATGATTCTAAACTGTAGGAGGAATGGTTTTTTTAGGGTTTAGTTATTTTGTTGGTTTTTTTTCCTCCCTCTTGATCTTTGAATTTAGAAGATGTTGCAGCCTTTTAGATTAGGTTCAGGTGCCACCAAGAAGGAAGCACAGTGTTTTTGGGGGACATGATGGGTTTATTCAGAAATCAGTGTTGATGCTAGGTCGATACAGGGGTATGAATTCCTATAGCAATTCTGAACCTCTCATGCGTGACCACAGTTAGGTAAAGGTTATGCTTCAAGAGACCCAGTCCCATTTCTAAAATGTGCACAATGGCTTTTAAGTCCCAGTTACTTTCAGCAAGTCCTAATTTCCTAGTATGCAGCTGTGCAAGAGTTCTTTAGCCCTAAAAGTCTACAGAAAGGGCAAAACTTCAGCTGTGATTTTAGAGCAGATGTTATTGTGGCAGTTGTTTAGGAGTTACCACCTAAGTATGCTAAAACAGGAACAGTAAGAAGGCTGTATGCATTGGAGCAGGCATTTTCAAGCATGACTTTACTCTTTTAGGGTGTTTTCCACTGCCGTTGTGTGTAGTTAGCTTTCTGAAATCGAGGTAAATAGTCAAGCTGTGAACAGTTTTACTCTGGTGTTTCTGACATTCCTGGATGTCTGGAAAACATTGTGATGCTGGTGTAATTTAACAGGTGGTTTACCGTATAAATAAAATAGGTAAGGAAGAAAGTGTTTATGTTCAAGGATTAGGATTGCATAAATAATTCAAAGGAAATGTGCATTCTTCCATTTTCAGGCTGCTGTATTCTTGGGAAGTTCTCTAAATATGCATAGAAAATGCAAGCAAAATGTTTTTTAAAATTTCTAACTGCATTTGCAATTTTCTCCCTAGGGAGCAAACAGATGAACTAAAATAAATAAGGTTTATTTTACAGCTGTAGTGATAAAGAAGCTTGACTTGAATAATAGCAGAAAGTAACAAATGCCAAAGTTTGCACAAATCTGTCGCATATCTTTATTATATAAGCAAACCAAATAGTTGGGAATATGTTCAAATGCTAATGTCATACCCTATTGAAATGCTATAGTTCAACATAAGTACAGTTTTAAGAGTACCACTCAAACTCGCTATAAGGGATGCTCTTGAGATCCTTTTTCCCCTTCCCTCGTGTCTTAGTTGCACATCCAGAAAATTTTCTCCTTTCTTAAAATGTTGTTTACCAAACTGCATGAAAATACTTACTTTGTGAAGTTTCTTTTTTTGGCCAAAGTAGTCTTAGTTTTGCTATTTTCAAAGCTATAAAACAAAGGATGAAAAGGAGACTTTGTATTTCTCTATTCCCAAAACAGCATTTAAATTGAAACATAATTTTATAAACACTACATCTGAGTACCATTTTGCTTTACAGGATCTTTTACCTTTGGGACACTGGCTTGGATCAGTTTTTTTCCTTGCAACAGCTGTTCATTGCATGAAATAAGCTAGTGGATGTGGTCCAGTTTATAGTGGGAAAGTGTCCATGTCAAAACCACCATCTCAATTGGCGCTGAGTAACATCCTTGTCTCAGCAAAATGGCCAGAAATTGAATGAGCATGAATAATGAACCCTTTGCAATTGTCCAGGTCAGGTTGACAGCAATTTTGCCTCTGTGTATTGATAAACTTGGCAAAGGCTCTGTGTTTCCAGGAGAGCAGAAACCTTTCTTGATGATTAATTCCTTAAAACAAAATGCACCAAGTTTAAAGCTGCATTGGTTCTACTGCTGATGAATACCATGATACAGTTTTGGAAACATGATAATATAGAGAAGATCTACTTTTTACCCTGAACAGTTTTCATTTTAAAACCACAACTAGAGGAGCAAAATAAGGCAGCTTTTTGTTGCAGCAAGCCAGGACATGGGATTTGAATAGTATAGATTGTCACATGACCTAAATTTTCAATTTTGGGTATCTAAAGTTAGACACTGAAAATCAGGCCAATTATTTTAGTCATCTTACCCATTTTTTGCAAGCACAGAAATGTACTGTAAAGCCTCGTACTCATTTTCTATGGAAGTAATGATAATTTAGTTTTAACTTTGTGCTTTTTCTCTGAGGAGCTCTGAATATTTTTGTGAAGTGTGTCAGTGTCTTCGTAAAGGAAGAGAAATTGATACTGAGACAAAGGGAGGTTGAATCTCTGTTCCCATCTTAATGTATAACTGTCCTTTCAATCCAGCATGGAGTCTTTGGTGATATTTGCAAGGAGGGTTATTTTTCTTGGCTTCTGTGATTCATGGAGAGTGAGCAGCTCATTTTGAGATGTGCTGTTGGAACCACATGTTGATGCCTTATATAAAAGGCATGAGCAGTTTTTTGTTTGGTGGATGTAGTGAAAGCATAGGGTGTTCTCAGTACCTTCTTTTGTGGGATTAATGAAGCGTAAGAGGATTCTTTCATGTTTGCAACCTGGAAGACTTTCCTCCTTTCAGGTCCTGTTTTTTTTTTTTTTTTTTTTTTTTTTCCTTTTCCTCTCCTTTAATTGAATTATTGAATCAAACTCTGAAGTCCCCAGGTGGAGCTGCTTAATCTTGATCTCGTCAAGTATTAATAACTTAGAACTGAACTTTTCCCACTGAAGGGCCAGGTGGGAGATCCTTCTATTGCACAAAAACAAGGTGATATTTTTCCATCAGATTTGTCTTCACGTAGTCCGTCTTCATCTGAGTCAAGTTAGGTGAAGAATGCTTTGTTAATTAGCTAGGCCCATGTGACCCATTTGTCCTGGCTGAGTTCTAGAGTTGCTTTCAGCAACTCCATCCAAGCCAACCAGCCGAAAGCAATAGGCTGAGAGAAAGCAAAAGAAGCATCCCAAGCATAAGCCTGTTTCAGAAGCTCATCATCAAAAGCTGAAAGTGAGGACAGAGATTTAGATGTGTGTGGTTTGGGAAACTTCCAGTGAGAATCTTTTTATTTGCAGAATGTCATGTCTTCGTTATTTTAGTTGATTTAATAGAAGGATGTCAGATTTCTGTCAAGGAATAGGCTTTTGCTGAGCAGTAGAAGAGATGAACTAGCAAGCTACCAGCTGGGCCGCCATTTATGCTGACCTGATTCGAGTGAGGAATTTGAACACCAGTATCTTTGTGTCAACCGAGTTCTCTGCCGACCAGCTTGGTTAGCGGTTTCTTAGACTGGTTCTGGCTTTTCAACACCGCCTATCTCTCCTTCTGAAACTGAACTCAGGACTTGCACGGACAGCACAGTCACAGACCTTTCATATTAAATGTTTCCTGGCCTGTAGAGCTCACAATAATTCTTATCTGTGTGTAGCTCTTATCCCATGTAGTTCCCATCCACCCTCACTCCAGAATATTAACTGTCATAGGATGTCCCACTGTTCTGTACATATCTTGACTAACTTAAATACTGCTCCGTTAAAGGCAGGCTGTAGATCCAGTTCTGCTATTCTATGGTGATTAGTAGTTATCTTACTATTTATTTACATGCTATACAGTTCAAAGGCTGCTTTGCAGTGCTCAAACATAGCCACAGAAGATGGTCTATAGACCAACTGGTAACAGTCAAGAGTTTGGCTCTGTCTTCAACTCTATTATTGAATGAATTTGCTTCTCATTTCAGACAGCAGACTGTGCAAGATCTTTAGAGAAAAGACCTTTTCCTTGTACTGTGTTCTTACAAAACCTAATTCTGGAGACCCTGATCCATGACAGCTCTAAACAGCTTCTACAGTGCAAATAATCATTTGGGAAATATTGATTTAACCCCTACAAAAACAAATGTATTTGCTGGTTGTTGAAAGGTAGAAGGGGGGAGAAAAAAGCGTGCATAAAGAAAATGGCATGTGGTAGGCTGCTGGAAAATGGACCAGTCTACTAGGAATTAGTGCTAACAGGCCTCTGAGTTTCTTTCATCAAAATTACTGCAGTCAAAAAGAAAAGGAAAAAAAAAAAAAGGAAAAAAACCAACTTAAAAACCCTACTTCACATTTGTGCTTAATTTCACCTCTGTTTATTCTCCCCTCCTGTTCCCTGAAGAATGTAGATGAGGTTTAAGTTAGTCTTAATAGTAATAGGTTTGGAATCTAGCACACTTTCACAAAATTAACTTTGCTTCTATTGATCTGGGAATTAAAATGCTTCATTAATTTAGCAAGTCCTGGTTTGACAGCCAAATAATGCATTTTGTGACTTGTACTCTTATGTCTAAAATTCTTATCTGCAGTTCTCCCTGGATGTCTGAAATTCAGGGCAGCTGGAGAGCTGCATGGCCTGGAAAGCAGGAAGCTGTAAGCAGATATGTACAAGTAGCGCGTTACAGTTTAGTGTGAGTTACTGTGCTGTGTCCAAGCATTTCTTCATAACTCTGTGAATTGCAAACTATCAAGAATTCCTTGTTTCTCCCTGCCTTTACAATGTATGTTTGTTATTTTCCTTTCTTGGTTTTTTTTTTTTTTTTTTACTCCCTTGCCAATGCAACTACATAAGCAAGGACGTTTTTGGTGAAGGGAAAAAGGCTTCAAGGCATGATGGATTGCTGCAATGTACACTGGCAAAGAGGGAAGGGAAGAAAAAACCAAAGATGCATCTGTGTATTAAAAGGACATATTTGTCATCTCCTTCATACTGAACATGATGTGGTACTGACTGCTGGGAGAGCAAGGAGATACCTCTCATAATTGTATACTTGAATGGTGACTATTCAGAGTGTTCTCGTGTTGATAGTTCCAGCCTCTCTGCAAGATGTTCTTATCCTAAAGGCACTTTATGCTAAAAACTTCCAGGAGCTATAAAAACCATGCTATGATCCAGGCTTGCAGACTGTGCTGTTCCGTCATACACACCTGCAGAGGACTACCATGGTGCTTTGGAGTCTTCCCTCTTAGAGAAAAAATTCTCTGTCTTCACATCCCTCGTAAATATATATGGTGCCCCAAATCACTTCTGTTTGTATTGTAAATTCTCATGAATTACTCTGGTTCTTGGTTGTAGGACTGCACTCAAATTGCCTGGGCACAACCCAGGCAAAAGGCTACTAAACACAACTACAAAAAGACCCCTGGATTCTCAGGGCTTCATAAAACTAACCATAAAGAACTAAAATATAAAACAAGGAGAAATAGTTTTGTTTTATTGGTGTCTAAGAATGCTCTCTTCCCTTTTCTGTCACCTTAAAATTGAGTGGTCCAGCAGCTTTACAATGAAACTATGTAAAAGTAGGTACTGGTTTCACAGCGTGTGGCATCCCTGAATTCCGGATTAGGTGAAGAGGTTCAGGCAGTTCAGTAACCCCCCTGGATGAATACCCTTCGGTGTATTGTTAGCATGCCAAGCGTACTGCGGTATGCCAAAACCCAGTGCAGTAGATTCAGTTTAATTTGCACTTTGTTTTTCTGCAAACTCTCCTATTTGTGAAGTCTTCCCCACCCCTACTAAAATGTCACATGAAGCTGATACACTGCAAAATTCTGTTTGTGTGCCCTGCTGAGGAAGAGGGATTTTTACCCACGCTAAATGAGTGACATTTTTCAGATTTCTTTTCTCTGTTCTAATTATCACAAGATGAGTTTGTAGGCTCTGTAGCTGAAGCGAGTTGTTTTGTTTTGGAAGGGACATGGAGTAAGGCAAGGTATGTTTTCATGACACAGCAGCATGAAACGTGTTTTGCCATGCATTGGTTTATATATATGTGTGTGTGTGTGTATATATATTTAGCTATAGCTTTTCTTTAATATGTTTCTGTTAGCAAAATCAAATATCACCGCCTGTTTTGGAAGGGGTGGGAGTAGAGTTAATTTTGCTCTCCTGTTGTCTAGGAAACAGTGGTAGTACTTACTTCCCTTTTGAAAATAGATAGTGAATTCCACATTCAGGGAGCAATGAATAAGATAAAAAGCCACGGATTAGAAACTTGAATTAGACACCATTTGAGAGAGCACAGATAAGTTGGTGCTCAGTGGAAACTTTCAGGTTGCACTGAAGTAAGAGTGGGACTAAGATCGGTTTTTAAAGACAGAGCTGAGAGTTTCAATGCTCTGGACATTAGGCATTAATTCAGCGAAGCATTTAACTGTATGCTCGTTTTCATGATAAAAGTGCTGCCTCCACAACTAAGGGTGTTGTCCAGTTTGTACATTAAGTACTTTGTCTCTCACCACTCAGAGAATTCAGCTCAGTGCATTTAGTGTGTGAAAAGAGGAGAGGGAGTGAGACCAGCAACTGCAGTTTGGGTGCCTGCACTGCATATACGCCATCTATCTAACTCAGGGCTATAAATACTGGTACTGGAGACAGAGTTAATGACTGGGAACAATGGATCAGGATTTTAAGAAGCGTTGACAGCTGATGCGATGGGCAGTAAATGACAAGTGCATTTCAGCGCAAGACTGAAATGCTTGGAATTATACATGGAATAAGGAACTTGGAATAAGGAACTAAAGCACGGAGTGAGAGCTGTATGCAACACTGCACATTTGACTGAAAATGTAGGTTATGTACTTGGTACTAATTCATGTCCCAGCGAACAGAAAAAAAAATCTCTTCAATTCAGACGGGGCTCGGGCTGTAGATTTTTCTGACTAAAAAGCTCTGGATAATTCTTTTCTTATGTATTATTAATAGTTCTATTACATTAAATCTTAGGTGCTCAGAATGATCCTCTGGAGGTGTTCCTCCCTCCCTCTCTCTGCATTGTTCCCAGCTGAAGTCTGTGCTCCCGGGTAGGTGAATCTGGGCTTTGAGAACAGGCAGGCAGAGGCCAATGAGAAGCACAATCCATGGGACTAATTTCTGGTGAGCCACTCCGCAGGTGTGTTTTCAGGAGGGATTTTAGCATAGTCAAGGAGGTGCTGCCCTCCAAAAGGAACAGTTTGAAAAATTGCAGAGTCCTGGGAAATAAATGCTACAAGAAACGAGCGGAAAGGGAGGGAGTGATAGAAAAAGGAACATTTTGGAAGTGAATAAGCACAAGGAAGGTGTTACGGAGTGAAGAATGAATGTTCTGAATGTGTTTGAGGGTGCAAAAAAGGGCAGTGTCGGAAACTAATGCAGATGAGAAAATAAATCTCCTGTCAGGGTTTGCTATTGCTATGTTGTGATTAAAAAGGAACTCCTCCCAAACCCAAGACAAAAAAAAAAAAAAAAGTAATGGAAAAGCTTCTTGGCTGTTCTTTTGTTCTGCTGTTCACAAGCAGGCCCTCGTGAAAGTGGTCAGTAGTGTACAGATACACATGCCATGCCTCTGACTATCAAATTCCAGCTCAACATGAGAGATGTTTTGGAAAAATAAGTGCAAAATTAAGAAACTAAAAAATGGTGAATGCTCAAGAGGATTTGTGATGGGTTTGAAGAGTGGAAGTAGGATACAGGCTCCCAGAAGAAGTTTGTGAAATGGCAGTCAATTAAAATGATAAGTAATAGAGGACTGACAGCCTGCATGTTTTCGAATGATTGAGCTATAGCTTGGAGTGCAGTGGTAAGCTGCAGCATTTATTTGGATGTCCTCCTATAGTGGTCATTAGCCACCTCTTCCCTATCTATAGAGCAGGGAGAGCCCTAATGACAGCAAATATAATGATGCCTTCAGGGATGCTTAAGGAAGAACGTGGCTCCTGTAGCAAGGTGCAGCCTGCTTCCCTTCATCTCCTCTGTTTCAGCAGTGTGCAGAGCAGCTGAGGACATGCCTCAGAGGGGCTGTCAGCCTCCCCAGAACCCATCTTCCCCTGAACTTCCCAGAGCTGATAGACAATTAGCAGTTGCTCCTAGGCAAAGGGAGAGAGCTCCATCACCTTGGGTAGGGCCAGCAGCCATTTGGCCTCCACTATAGAGAAAACAGAAATGTGTGTAACCCTTCAGCACCAGCTGGGCATTTCCCTGCACACGGTCATGGAGCAGGTCCTCTGCAAGAGGCATCCATGCCTATGACAAGCTTTCCCAATGCTGCTCTTGCATCGTTTCACTCTGATGTCAACTTTCTTGGGCTGCTGCAACCTCATGTTACTGCCCCAGCCATTTTTCCGGGGAGAGCTGCTGACTGACCCTGCACACAGGTGCAACAGCACAGCTTCAGTTGATGCTCTCAGGTTGGACAGCACTGAACTCCTCTCCTGGGCAGAGCTGGGAAAGGCAAACAGACAGGAAGAAGCTGGAGTTTGAGGAAAGTCACCCTGCAGCATCTGCGTTTCTGCCTGTCTCTTAGAGATGCTTGCAGGGAAAAGACAAGCTTGATGGATGGTTGTATTTGCAAGAGGATGGAATGTGAAACAGGTAGTACCTGGCACTTAATAGACACTGTTTTTGAAGTAAGGCTCCCGCATGGATGTACTTGCAGACTTTCCTCCTTTCTGCCACAGGTCATGCTAAAAAAACAGGGTGGCAGAGACTGCAGAATGAGCTGCCCGCATGCAAGGTGAATGCCAGTATTGCCACCCTTCTGCTGTAGCAGTTGGCATTGTTGTGGTAACTAGTAGAACTAAGTAGCTTTCCCAGCCAAAATGCCGACTCCTACAGTGGTATCAGCATTCACCCTGTGTAGTGTTCAGTTATGCTACAGCAGTGGGTTTCAATCTGTGGGTCTCTAAATATCATTTTTTTTTGAGAGAGAAGTTAGGAATTATCTGCCTTGACTCAAGCACCCTCAGAAATCTGAGGTTGTACCCTTGCATGTTTGTTTCCTCTGGAGGGTAAGGGGGCACCAGGGAGTTATGAAGACTATCCAACTCTTTGAGATGCAGATGTGAGATCAAACAAATGGCCCTGAGGTGTCTGCTTCTGTTCATTTATTACAGGGACCTATTATGCTGAGACTTATGTAGTCTGTGGCACTGGGACTTCAGACACCTGAGATGGGACAAGGTGATATGTGGAGATTTCTAATGCCATCAGTAGACACCAGAAAAGAGAGGCATCTTTAAAATGTGCTGCTTTAATGAAAGGTTTCAAGGCAAACTAAAATTGAAGTCCCTGCATAAGGTGATCCATGAAGATGCTGGCTTTCAAAAGCTCAGAAGGAGATGCATGGTTGTCTGCATACAAAAAGGGCAATGTATAAAAGTATAGTTTTTTTAAAAGGCTTCTAAAACTTCAGAAATCAGAGTCAAAAAAAAAAAAAAGAAAAAAGATGAGCAGAGAAGGAACAGAGGGACTTCAGGATTTTCTTTTGTTTTCATTCCAGTGGTCAAAGCTTCGTTCAGGACATCCCCATCCCCAGCCTTTAAGACGCCGTCTCATACAGTGGCTTATCTCATAGGGATGAGCTGTTTGTTGTGAGTGTGCTAATTTCTGATGATAGTTCTGAAAGTGCCTTTTCCTTCCATGTCGATACAGACTCTATTAGCCAATAAAAATAATTAAATTTATATTGTCTAGATGTAAATGGTGATTATGCCCTCTAGGTAGGAAAGAAAGATTTCTGATGAACAGAAGCCTATATCCTCTATTCAAATGAGTAAATTTCTTTAATTTCTGCAAAAGTGGACTTATGAGGAGTGGTATCTACCAAGCCCCCCAAAACTGGGCATCAAAGCCTTTTCCCAGAGTAATTTGTAATATGCTTCTCTGTATTTTGTCGACTCTAACGAACTCTCCTCTCCTTTATGGCTAGCATGACTGTAATTGGAAAGCTAAGTGATTTATAAATTTTTAAGAAGTGGTGAATATACCTAATCTAAAGGAATATGGGATCTTTCAACTTGTGCACCTGCTGTCTGGGCGGGGACAGTGCTGCATCATGACTTGCTCATGATTCCACTATCAAAACTGGAAAAATCTGTCTGCCTTTTAGGGCAGCTCATTTTAAGTTAGTGTTGATGAGAGGTCATCACCCCAACAGCCAATTGCTCTTGATTTATTCAAAAATGGTGAAAGCAAAGGTAAGGATTTTGTAGCAGTGCTTAGCATTGACCTCTAAATCTGAGCATGTCGAATGCTGGTTCATTTTCTTCTCGCAAAAGGATAAATCTCCATCTGCACAGGGATGCAGAATTTGTTCTGAAATCATGGTAGGTTTTAGTTATGTCAAACTTCTGAGTTGCCTTGCATCCCTCCCAGCACCCTTTCAGCCTGGAAAAACAATCTGCCAATAGCCTCTTTCCTTCCAGCTGGGACTTCTGGGCAGCAAGGAGCTGGGGATGGAATGCTGCTGGGTGCATTCATACCATGGGAGTTTGGTATCCTGAAATGCAGAGACAGGATATTGATTTCCAAAATGGTACAGTTGCTCATGAAATTCATAGAATCATAGAATAGCCTGGGTTGAAAAGGACCACAATGATCATCTAGTGTCAACCCCCCTGCTATGTGCAGGGTCACCAACCACCAGACCAGGCTGCCCAGAGCTACATCCAGCCTGGCCTTGAATGCCTCCAGGGATGGAGCATCCACAACCTCCTTGGGCAACCTGTTCCAGTGCATCACCACCCTCTGTGTGGAAAAACTTCCTCCTAATATCTAACCTAAACCTAAAACCATTGCCCCTTGTCCTATCACTATCCTCTCTCGTAAACAGTCATTCTCCCTCCTGTTTATATGCTCCTTTCAAATACTGGAAGAAATTGTGGCATTGCCTCAGAAAGACTTCACGTGTGGATACCAATTACAGGAATGTAAGTTTCAAAATGTGGGTTAAGAGAATTTCATGCTAATCCATTCACCTATAGTCCTTGCCAATGCCCAGATAAGAATTTCTGTGTTGTTCTAACTTCCCTGTCACAGATAGCACCTGAAGCAGTAGGGAGATTGAGGAGGAGCTGCTCTCTGCCCTGCTTCGGTTCTGTGTCATCGTTGCTAGAGAAACACAGAATCTTGGACTGGGATGCTGGCAGAATAAAGGCAATTCATATTTCATCACATTTAAAGGAGAGAGAAGGAGGGACCTTGTAAAAACTCTGTTCATCCACTAGAGAGCATATAGGCAGTGCTTCTCCTTGGAGAAAATAAAAATGTCAAGCTCTTATTATACCAAATAATGCAACACAATTAAAATGTTTACTGTAGTTCTACCATTTGTTGTCATGTAAGTGAACAGAATATGTGAAAACTGGAAGACGGTTTTGTAAATAATATAACATCCATGTTCCAAAGCCTCTTATCTCCTTGTTAGTGTTTAGTATCTTCTTGTTCTTAAGAGCTTTCTTATTCTTCCCATGGAAATAGTAAATCATTTACAAAGTTCATGAGAAATCTAGGAGTGGACTTGAGAAGGTGCAGAACAGATCTTTGCAAGGGCGGTTCATGGCTTTTAGAGGACTGGTGTTTCAATTCATGCTGATGTGGTTGGAAAGAAGCTCCTGAGAACAACCTGGTGTGAGTGCTCACTGCAGATGATCAGTGCGAGAAGCTGGTACTGAGAAGGTGATGTCCTTTGAAGTCTAATGATATTAATGTTGATTCGTAAATATTTCATTAGCTGTTACTCTTCTGTAGTGATTTTAGTGCCTGAGTTACGGAGCAGAGTTTTTCTCCCTGATCTGATTTCAGTTTTTATCCTCTAACCTGCTGCCTTGTATAGAATACATGTATGTAACTTTAAGTACAGACCTTAGGGTTTTGCATGCATTAAATGCATGGTGGTAGACCCTACTAATTAATTAAACTTCTTTTTTTCCCCCTTGGGTATCAACTTTACTTTTTCCTGAAGCAATAGTACTGTTTGTTAATGCAGTGCATGTTGTAGGCAGTTTCTTCCAGTGGAATAACCTGCTGACTTTCTCTGTTGCCCTAGTTAACCTTATTCCGGTTACAGATCACTTTGCTTACGCCTGTAACCTGTCGTGAGAGGTAGGCATGAAAAATAGCATATACCAACCAGGTAACTCTTGTGGCACATGCATTTTCCTCTGTTTTCTTTCTCTGTGTGTGTCTTATTTTGTGAGTGGCAAAATCTTCCATAGCAGGTTTGGTATGTTCCTATAGATCAGCATGGTTTTGGTGCAGCACAGGGGTAGGTTCATTCCATGGCCTTTCCTANTATAGATCAGCATGGTTTTGGTGCAGCACAGGGGTAGGTTCATTCCATGGCCTTTCCTACTATATGGTAAAATGTTACTTTTTTTTTTTTTTTTTTTTTTACTTTTTCATGGACCACAAATCAGAGCAAATGCGTGGGGTGGTATTTAGACTGTGACTGGATTTCTGCTGAAAATAATGAATGGTCTGGTCAGAATTTTATAGACGTGGTTTGCCCTCAGCATCAAGCAAAACTTTGCCTTTTGCAAGTGATCAATTGATCCACTTACATTATAACCTGGAGTTAGGAGCAGAATTGTTTGTTAATATCTCTCACTGCAATGAAATGACTGTTAAAGTCCATTACTTTTCTGGGGAAAAAAGTGGGATGCATTTAATTTTAGCTGCTTCAGTAGTGTACTGGTGCATATATAAATCCTGATGAGTGGAATCAAACAATTAGGATAGGAAATGAATAACACAAGGCATGCACTCATTTCAGAGTTTGCATTTTGATTCTGATTGATTTTTCTAATATTTGCTAAGTGCATATATGCCAGTAAAGGCTCTATATCTGCTGTATTTTTAAAATGCCATCATGTTGACTTTGTGGGATATAGCTCTGTTATTTGACAACGTATTCTGATTAAATTTCACTTCTCAGAAAAACTGCACCATTAAAACAGCGATGTAGAATTTAAGTATGTCTGTTCACTCTTCAAGTTTGTTTGTTGGTTTTTTGTTGTTTGTTTTAAATTATACTTGATTCCTAGCACTGCACAGTCAGTTTACATTTCAGACAAGGATATTTTTCCCCTCTGAATGACAGCAAGCATTTTGTGTGTATATATACAAGTGAAAATGTGAAGATATCTGGTCATAGTTGTTTTTGTTGTTGTTGTTGCTTTAATTGATATTTGGATGATATAAAGCAAGCGTACGACAATAAAGTAGACCAGCTTTCCCAGCTGGATGTCATATTTTACAAAGTATGTAACCAGAGAAACTGTGAATTATGTAAACTGCTAAATAGGATTCTGGGTGTAACATATTACCAGGCTGACTGGAAGATACTGCAGATCACTTGCACTTTCTGAAACAGCGTTACTCTGGCTGTTTCTCAGAAGTGCTAAACTTTGCTATTGGGGGGAAAAAGAATACAGTGAGTGAGTGTCATACTTCTGCTTTCCTATGGTGAAGAAGTGGGAAGTTCAGGAAGGCTGAAAGCAAGTGATATGGAGTACAACTGAGCAGCTGGGTGCTGTGTGCCTGTGACACTGCCTGCAGGTGGAGACGGGGTGAGTGGGCTGGGCTGGGGCTGCTGGCAGGCACAGGTGCTGTTCTCCCAAGTTGGTGAGATAAGCACTTGGTGAGTCAGTTTGGGGTGGTGGTTTTGCTTTATGTGCTTTGTTACATCACCAAAGAACGCAATTTCACTGAAAAAGGCATTCTAAATGCTGTCCTTGATATAAATTTTTTTGCTTTTCATGCTACATCTGTGTCTCCTGCCATGCTGGCTGTGCTGTTGGATCACACAATGCACATTGTTGTTTATTGACCACTCTGAGTGCATTAGGTGCTGTATACAGTAGCATTCACGTTCTGTCAGAAGATTGTATCCATTGGAGGGTGTGCACATTGGTTTAGTTTTGGGAGGAAAGATTCCCTGAAAGGATCAGATGTGGAGATAAGCTTTGCTCCTGTTCTAAATGTGTTGCCACATAGTGCGTTAGGCTGTGCTTGCACAAAGCTCCCTGCTCAGAACAGGTCTGTTGGAGTCGTAGTAGGTATGAGATTAGTGTTTGTAAAAGATATGCATGTCAGAAAACATTCATATCCATATGTTTTAGGTGTTTTTTGTTAAGATGAGGCAAAATTGTCTGCTAATGTAAGCTAGGCTTCCTACTCAGAGGTATTTTATAGTTCATGGCTACTGCGTGAGTGAAGAGCAGTCCCAGAAGACACATGTAGTGGTACAGCATGGGCTGAAGTGTGTTAAATTTGCCAGGCCTGCTCTTCAGATTTCACCTTGGATGTTTTTCCCTTCCAGAAGGCCTGATGTACCAGGCCCAATGCCGCCTTCTTTGCAAAACCCCATGGCTTTCCTTCTCCATCACTGTTTCTCCTTGCTTCGTGATTAGGACCCAGGTCTCAGCAAAGCGATCGTGAAGAGGCAGCAGGGCCAGTCCTGGGACAGGTCTCTGTGCTGTTATTGGCCCTGGAGGTGGGGGACAGGCTAGGGGATGGCAGACAAGCCTCTCTGTCTGTAGGCAGTCCAACTTGCCTGACTCTTCATTAACTGGAGAGGACACAAGCTGGTTACAATATGTTCATGATTTTTTCTATCTCCTGGGCTTTGTTTCTATTTTCGTATTTTTTGAGTCTCTTTCAAAGTTGGTGATGCCAGGCGATGCGATGATGGCTCCCTGCTCATCAGACCTTGTCAGCATTTTCTTTCTAGGACATGGTTCTCCACACTTCTATATGTGTGCGGTAAGGAAGGTACAGAGAGAGGCAGCCCTGCTCACACCTTAGAATCATAGGATCATCAAGGCTGGAAAAGACCACTAAGATCATCTAATACAACCATCCATCTTCACTTCAGTGAATGGTGAACCTCCTTTTCCCTATAAAGCAAGCCAGAGTTGTTTGCTCTTGCAACTAGCCAAAGGCAAGTTCTTTCAAAATCCCGGTGGAAGAACAGGAAAATAGCCAGAACTAGAAAACACCTGCACCATCCCCTTACAAAGACCCTCCCAGCTTGCTGACAGATGAAGGAAAGACCTGATGCATAACTCCAGAAAATTTTAGACTTCAACCCATTAGTATTTTCCTGGTGAAAACCTTGTACAAAGCATGTCGTATGAGCTTACAGAGAAGACCTTTTAGGTACTGTACACTGGGAACTGCTCTTGCCCATAAATGTAAGGTTTGATGAGGAAAAATGAATGCTTTTGCAGTGGTGAGTCACGAGAGTCTCATGCTGCTGCAGGCCGTGACCTTCGCATGGGAAACTCCATTACAGCATGGAGATTGAGCATACCATGGTGTGGGTGTTTGTAGCTATGTATATATTCCAGTTTTAAGCTGTAAGGTCTGCATAGCTTGGCAAAAATGACAAAAGAGCAGCTTCAGTTGGTGTTGGGGGGAAGTCTTCTTGCAGAACCTCTGCAAAACAAAAAAATTTTGCATCAAAATCTTGGGAACCTGAAAACTTGTCTTCTCTCATCCTTCCTAGAAATCACAGAATCACAGAATGGCCCGGGTTGGAAGGGACCTCAAGGATCATGAATCTCCAATCCCCCTGCCAGGCAGGGCTACCAACCTGCCCGTTTAATACTAGACCAGGCTGCCCAGGGCCCCATCCAACCTGGCCTTGAACACCTCCAGGGATGGGGCATCCACAACCTCTCTGGGCAGCTTGTTCCAGCACCTCACCACTCTCACAGTAAAGAACTTCCCCCTGACATCCAACCTAAATCTTCCCTCCCTCAACTTAAATCCATTTCCTCTTGTCCTGCTGTTATCTACCCTTTCAAAGAGTTGACTCCCCTCCTGCTTATAGGCTCCCTTTAGGTACTGAAAGACTGCAGTTAGGTCACCCTGCAGCCACCTTTTCTCCAGGCTGAACAAGCCCAGCTCCCTCCAGCCCCCCTTTGCTTTTGTTTGAAACACCACTTTTTACTATTAATACAGTTATTTTCATTTACAAGTCTATCATTTTCATTCCCATATGAACCTAAATCTTATTGTTATTCCATACATTAAAACATAATAGCATTTAGGCACTGTGACCAAGTACTTGAAAATCCAGGAAGTTTGAAATTAGCATTGGAACTTGTATTCTCTTCTCAGTATTCAGGAAACATGGAGTACCAGTCATTGTGCACCTGGAATTGCTAGGCAATGACAAGCCATCAGGATTAGCAATGTGGCATTAAAAATACAATCAACTTGAATTTTCAGTTGTTTCCATGATTTTGAGCTGTTAGATACAAAGTGCAGTATGAATGTAAATATTTCTGTCTAGGGCTCATCATTTAAAACTTTTCTTGTTATAAATGTGAAAATGTGTTTTCACATATTCATTTCACTGTAAGATTATAGGCCTTTATTTAAAAACAAAAAATAATAATAGTCTGAGAGGTTTTTTTTCTTTTTTTGCTTGCTTCCAGAATTTGGTCTGCATCAAAATTCAGCCCTCTCAGCTTTTCTAGATTTCCTTTCCCAGTCATGTTCTGCAGTGAGTTCAGTACTGCCTTTCCAAACTAGTTAACCTTTTGCCCTATAAATATTCTTCGATGGAAATTTTTGCTGTTTGGCTTAGATTTCTGATTGTCAGCAAATGGAGGCTGATAATGAAACCCCGCTGCCAGCATGTGGAGGAAAGCATTAAACCCCAGCTGTACTCCACACCGCTCCTGCCTTTACCTGCCCCTATCGCATACCATTACACTCAATTTATGCAACGTAACGTGATCGTCATACGAAGCCAAACCAGGCTGTCATAAGACCTTTCTTTTCTAGCTGCCTTTTCCTTGGTTCGAGAAATAACTCAGATGCAAAGCTTACAAAGTGGAGCCAGCGCTCAGTGTGGGCAGTCTGGATTTGAGTGGAACAGAAGTGGATTTTTTTTGTCGTCCTACTCTTCAGACTCTTATTTTCTGTTTGCCTTTATGAAATGTTAGCTGTCTTGATTATCTGAATACTGGAGGAAGCCAGCAGAGGCAGCCAGACCTGTATGAGCGTATCCTGTTGTCTGCATATTTCTTCATCGGCACGTGAATGCTCTGGGACACTGCCTGCAGCACCTCAGGCTTTCTTTTGGGGAAATCACAGGGCAAAGTTCTGAATTTCCTTGAAGCTAATTATTTAAAAGCTAGGCGAGATATGCGTGCTTTTTCCATAGTAAATCCCGCTTTCCTCTTCGTGATCTCTGGCATAGAACAGCTCTTGTCATTAATCTGTGTTTTATCAAGCTTACAGTGAGTTAAGCAAAGGAAAATATTCATAGGCCTTATAGAGTACAGTAAGTTGCGCCATTGTGCTGCTATGTTCAGGTCATTAAAAATAATATTGTACCTGTAAAAGTCTTTAAATTGATTGGGAAAACCTAAGATTTCTTTGAAATACCTAAAGCCCTACAAAGATATTTGTTTATTTCAAGATTCATAAACCTTTAGCATACTTGTTTCATGTTTTAAAATTTTAACTCTGAAAACTTGACAATTTTCTGTTTAAATAGAAGGTGAGGATTCCTCGTCCTCAAACTGTTTTATGTTCTTTCAGTTTTGATTTAGACTTGTAGTGAATGTTTTGGATGCATCAAAAGCATGACTTGCAGTCAGAAGGCAAGTGTCCTTGTCAGCATTTCAGTAAGTAGAGGTCAGAACAAAACATGAGAACTTAACTTACATATTCATAATTGCATGAATTATCCCAAAAGAAGGTCTCCTATTACATGTTGTCCATTTACATGCTTAGTTAATAGTTTAGTGGGCACCATGAAGATGGCAGCTGTTGGGTTTTTTTTCCAGGTAAGTGTAATCTTTTCTGTGTAATAAGGGACATGGGTTTAATGCCTAAAGAAGGGATACCAGCATTATTTATCTTTTGAAAAAGAAGAAATCCTAGAAATACTCCGTCCACCTATGCACATGTAGTGACCAGAGATGCAAGCAGTCCTCCAAACACAGGTGCCATTTTATGTTATCATCTGTCAGTCTATGAACACCTGCCACCAAAACAGAGGCGGCAGGAAGGAGAAAGTTTACAAGTTTTAGAAGAGATTTTGGAGGTATCTGA
Source organism: Pavo muticus (assembly GCA_016647715.1). NCBI lineage: Eukaryota > Metazoa > Chordata > Aves > Galliformes > Phasianidae > Pavo > Pavo muticus. The sequence continues at coordinate 600,234 of JACDJE010000049.1, forward strand.
AAATGTGTAACAGCTCTAAGCAGTTAGAGTTAGTCTGTTAGATAGGTAGTTACCTTACTGAACATGAGGCAATTCGTAAAGGTGTGGAGAAAGGAAACTGAGGAAGAAAATCAAACAGAACCTAATGTAAACTTAAATAAAAACTTGTGTTTTTCTTGAACAGCTTCAAGCCTTACAAGAAAGCAAAAATTAGTGGTAGGAAAGTCCAAAGATGCAGCCGTCTGAAGATGAGGATAATAAGGTGTGATCCACTATTTCCCAATTTTCAGTGAGACGTTTTTACTGATATGGGTACAGTAGGAACATTTGAGACTCTTGGCTCAAATCAGCTCCATATTGCCCTGAGCACAGTGTTAAAAGTGCTCTAAGTGGCTTAGTTTAAAAACAGCAAAGCTCGGCCTAATGGGTGCAGCAGTTATTCACATCCATTCCTGAGAAGAGATGAAAGAGTTGCAGAGAAGACAAAATTTCGGAGATGGAACAAAAAAAACTTGGCTGCATCTTAATAGAAACCAAGCTGGAGGCTTTGCTACCCCTCTTCACTAGGATGGGGTTCAGCAAAATTGCTCGACCTTTGCCACCACGTCTGCAGAGGTGATGAGCCCTCGCGTGCTGCAGCACTTCCGAACAGCCAAGCTGCACCAAGCATGTTATCTACACAAAAGATGATATGCAGTAGCTCTGGGGGAAAAAAAAATCAATCCAAGAAGCAGCGTATAACTACCGCGAAACACAGGGCCTACGCCAGACTCCTCTGGCCCCCGGAGGGCAAACAAAATGGGTCAAATGCAAATTCATAGGAAACAAGAGGCAAGCACTGAACCGGGAGTGGGTGGAAACCCGAGGGAGGGGTGTGGTGGAGCCCACCAAGGCTGTGGCCTTGGGATGTTGAGCATCTTGAAGCTGCTGTCCTGGGCTGGTGGCTCCTTCCCCCAGCGCAATCTCTTGTCAAAGGGAGCTGTGAGGTTTATGAATACCTTGAATTGCAGCCAGGTAATTACCTTCAGGAAGTTTTCATTTTGCTAAATGTTAATCCAGAGAGAGAGCGAGGAAGAAAAGGGGGGGAAAAAAAGAAATTTAATAACATGATAAACAACCATTTCTATTTAGAAGCCTTATTAAGGAAGCTCCAGGGAAATATTTCATTTCTGTAAGTGCTAGTCCTAGGAGGATGCTTTCCCTTTGGAGGATATACAATGTCCACATAAGAGACCTAACACACTGCACTACCCAAAATTAGCTTCGAAGAGCATTGGCTTACTGTAACGGTGCTGCTTGCCAGATCATTGCCTGTGTCTTTTGAAGAATCAAAAAATAGCATCTCTGCTGAAGAGGCTGTTTCCTCAAGTTTACTTTCAGATTTATTTTTTTACTTCTACTATTAATTTATTTCCTGCATTCTGTTAAAACTGGTGTTTACAGGTCAGGGAGCATTAAAAAGGTTTCATTTGGAAAGCAAAGCAAAACAAACGCACACCACAAACAACAACAGCAACCACCTCTCTGCCTTTGTTGATTGTGTACTTTACCAAAGATTTACATTTTTCACGACTGCTGACTTGCCTTTATGGTTCTGATCTTGCATGCAGAATTGGTACAGAAGACATTCTCCTGATCTGGAGTAGGAGATCTTAACATTTCTGATTTTTTTTCTCTTTTTTTTTTCTTCCAAAAGAATACTAAAACAGTCTTTATTCTTATGATGCCACAACTAGTGGTGAGTTTGACATTATCACATTAACTGCTAATGTATAAATGCAACACTAATGTACTAGAATTAAAACACTGTATAATGACCTTCCCTTGGTTCAACCATTAAAAATACATTAATATGCTTTCTTGCAAGTTGGACCTAATGCAATTTATTCATCAATAACTGTTCTGTGGTTGTTTTTTTTGTTGTTGTTGTTTTTTATTTATGAATATCTGTTTATTTTCTGGAAAATTATTCTGACTTTGGCTTTTATTTTGCAAAATACATCAACGTATCAGGCACACTTACATGGCCTTTATTTTATTTAGAAGAGCAGTAGCCAGAATAAGGAAACAGAGTCTCTCTGGTTCTAGTGCGAATTCAAGTGCTCGTGTTGGCCAGCTTTCTCCAGTGTTGTGTGGTTCAACATACCCATTTGTAAAATTAGTATATTACCCATCTCACATGCAAATTGAGACTTAATTAACAGATGTTTGTAACTGCTTTCACATCCTCCTAAGAATCACACTACGTGAGTGCGTAGCAGTTGTTGCTGGGAGATGAGAATGACACTGAGGCAAAGGCTTTGCTGGAGGTGGGGAGAGGGTTTTGTGGTGCTTTTATTTGTTCTCTTTTTTTAGCTACTTTTGTACTTCCTTATAACTCTCTGTTTTGAAGTGGGTGGGGCATAAGAGTTTTTGTTTGTTTTTTTTTTTTTTTTTGCTATCTCCCATATAATAGCTGCTACTTCACGTCTTCCCTTCTCCGCCTCCTATGCACCGAGGTTTTAAAGCCTTAAAAAGCAAGCTCAGAGTTGAACAAAAGGACTGCTGGTACAGCAATAGGCATGTCACAGCACACTTGAAGTTAGCAGCTGTCAGGACACAGGAGCTGAAAATGCAACCACATATGCAGGCTACAGGAAAGCTTGGCCTTGGGCGTTTTGCTTTCACTTCGCTACTGGTAACCCTTTGTGTGCTGCAAATGATTTTTGAAGTTGGGGGAGCACAAAATCGGAGAAAATTCTTTATGAACTATTTCCAGAAATAAAAAAGCAAGTGGTAATAGCTGTATGGGTCACAGTTGTGAAGTATGAGCAGCTCTGCATTTCGGCAGCTTGGCTGTTATCTGATTGTGAGCTTCCTTAGATGGGAACTGCTGCCGACCCAATTTTAATCAGTTGCAATTTTGCCTTTACATCTAAATTAGAATAACTTGGATTGAACAGGAAATGAAATGTCTGCTCAGAAGTGTTTCTGTAAAGCAGTTAATTTCTTGCTTTAGTTTCATGGAGCATCTCCAGTCTGACACTCCTCATTTTACCCAGATGTTACAGGGGCTGTAACTCAAATGTATTTTACGTCAGTCTCCTGATGGTGAAGTTCATTAAACAGTCCACAAACCATATAAGAATGTCTCCCTAAAGCCTTCTCTCTTTAAAACATGCAAGTACAAGTATTACACAGGAGTCTGGAGCTAGAGTGGAAACTTTCTCTTCCATTGTCTCAAATCCACCTTCTTTTGGGAGCAACCACAACTCACCCTTGCCGATGGCTCATGTGAGAATGAGTGAGAGGAGCTGGTATATCAGTTACTGCAAGTAAGCAGGCATATATTTGGCACATCTCAGCATGGCCCAATATACCTTCTGGCCATGCCAAGTTTCGTTAGAAAGATGGGGCTTGATTTGTGGCTAAAATCTGATCTGAGACCCAAAATGGCTCTCCTCAGCAAGCTGTTGCTCCCATACTTTCCACCTGTGTTAAATCCAGTTAAAACGCAAACAGCTGTCTCCAAGGTTCAGCTAACATCTGTTTGCATGCTCGTTGTCTGATACAAAGGCTAATTATTACAGCTCTTTCTTCAGTGTTTTCTTCTGACTTCACCGATTGTCCACAGTCTTGATATCTAGAGCGTAAATGCCAAGGCTGAAACGTGCATTCAATTAGAAGATGACTCTTGACTGACCTACATAACAGTTCATTCATGAGATAATGTGACCTGCAGTCATAGAGATAAAAGTCAGTTGATTGAGCTGGGCTGGCTGTGTATACTGCAAGCTCTCCAGTGATTGAGGAATCATCTAAAATTAGACTTACACTGTTCGTTATCAAGAGCCTTTCAGATCTGACTCTGTTTCGGTAATATTTCTTTTATGAGATGGGCGTATAATTTGTCACATTGTAATCCTTTAATGCTTAACTTTATTAGCATGAAGTACTTGGGCATCAAATAAAATGAACAATTAAGTGATTTATATTTAAGGTCTGCTCTTGGTTCAGGGCTTAGGTAGGCAGCCTCCCATAAAGAGGAGAGATTGAGCATTTACTAGCATTTACCACTTCCTTCGGAGAGCCACAAAATGGTGCTTTGGTAGTTGAGCCTCCTTGTGTACATATCCCAATTGGCTGCTGCCATGCCACAAGGTACTGTGCATATTTATACCAAAGGTTATTGATTGTCTGTAGTAAAATCTACGGGGCATTTTACCCAGTTTTTGCCTATTAGATTTACAAAAGGGAGAGCTCACTGCGGAAGTAAGTTCACCAGTGAGGAAATGATTTAAGTGTAACGGTGAAGCGATGCTTTTGGTATTGCTAATAACCACAAAGGAAGCTCAGATAAAGGTTGTAGGTCTGACAGAAACCTTCCCACGCACGCTCACAAAGTAAGACGGTTCAAGAGAGAGCACGGCTGTCTCTTCTAGACCTAAGGGACCGTGAGGTATTTCAATCCTTTTTTTTATCCTATTCATTGTATTGTCTTAAAGATTCATTTACAGAATAATGCAAAATTATCTTTTGTCTTCTGGGGCATAAGTTCCTCTTTTTTTTTTGCCCTGTAAGTGTGCTAGGAGAAGCCTGCGCTCTGTCACACGAGTCCCCAGTTCCTCTCAGATGAAGGTACTCCGGAGCTGACGGCGCATGTCACAAGGAGGAAGAGGGGACATTTTGTGTAGGAGAAAGTGTGCTCTTACAGAGCTCTTACAGCATAGATTTAAGGTTTTCTCTATTATCTCCAGTGGTTTTCTTACCACTGTGCGCATTGCGTGCCATTTTCTTTCCTTCTCGTCGGTGTGCTTTCATTTGGTTTTTAGCTTCGTGCTAGTGCCATTCCGATCCTCTTTCACAAAAGGTAAAACTAATCAAAAAAGCACAGGAACTTGCTGTTGGTTTGTCCTTCAGGAGCATCGGCGAGAGTCTTTTGTGAGTTTATTTCTTTGTTTTCAGTGTTTTTTGCTTTGAACTGTTTAACCAAAAATAAGGAAGTGGTTTACCTGAACAAGAGTAAAAATTGATTTAATTTAAATTTTCACTTTGTACATCCTGCAGGGCTTTTGCCTGGCCCAGTCTTTTTGTGCTGAATACATGTAGTTTGGCTTTGACTAGTGAAGGAACCATTGGGTAAGCTGGCAGAGGAAAGCGGGAGGGAAGCTCATATTTTTGAGGCAGTTTTGGTGGTGTAGCCAGACCACTTGATGTAAGATGAGACTGAAAGTGCACAGGACCCAATTAGTGCTGTTTTATCTTGATTGGCTGCAGAGTCAGCGGTTTAATTAAGCAGAAATGGGGAAGTAGAGTTAATGTTCATTATAACTAAAACCAAAACAGCTGTTTACCTTGCCGAAGCCTTGTGAGCTAACATCCATAAATCTTACCCCGAGGAACACTCTGCCTGTAAAACATGCCTTTCCTGCTATCCTCTGATATCATTTTACATACTCATTTTCACAACATTTTCTAATCAGATTAATTAACACATTAGGGTATAATTCTTATTGTCTACAGAAATTACTTCAATTAAAACTATTAACATATTATCATAATTGTTATATTATTGCATCTCGCTTTGTTACTACTCAGAAACTACTCTAGCAAACCCAAATGCTTGCAGTTAGCATAAAATTGTCATATCTGCACTTCTCGTCTTAGCTGAGGGAAAAGGTAATTGTAAACTTATTGAATAATTTGTATTTCTGTGCTGGGGTTTCTGCAATGAGAAGAGGTGAGAGGGGCAGTGTCTGTCCCACACGATGAGGCTAAAAAGATTTTGTCTTGATTGGGCCCTACCATGCCCAACAGGAGTGTGAGCTCTGTGCAGGGACGTAGGAAGGTGTACAGAGGAGCACAAGCCAGTGATGGGTATAAAATGGCTATATTAATGCTGAAAATCAGTATATCTTTCTAAAGGAGGTCAGTTTTTGAAACGGTTGTCTTTTGTGAGGAGTCAAAGCAAGAGGCATAGCTAGCTTTAATGTTGAGCTTTGGTACACTCACAGTCTTCTTACAGGCCAGATGAAATAGGCTATCTGTCTAAAAGCAAAAACCTACTGTTAATGTAACCAAAATGTTAACATCTTAATCAAAGAATTATTACCAGTCCAGATTTACTTCTAAGAGAGAGAATAGTGTTACAGGTGTAGCAATAATAATAGGTTTAAAAACAATATACACACATCTAAGTTTTCACTTCTTTTTGTCATGTTTTGCTCACCTGCACTCTGTGCGCAGTAGCTTTAATTTTGGAGCTGGGGAGCTGTTGTAGCAAGGTCTCAGGCACCGAGGCCAACACTGGGAATGGTATGTTGATGTCAGGGCTTCTTCCTCTGTGCTATAACAAGCATGATGCTGATGTTGATGCTTTCTTCTTCCTCACTCTGGGCTCTACTCAGGCTGTTGTTTTTTTTTTCTCTAGCATGCTTTTACAGCTTGTTTTCTTTGTTGGATTGTAACACTGCCTTATTCCTGAACACAATGTGGATGCAATGCCTTACGTACTTTTTCTTTCTTATCCCTAAAACCGCAGGCTTGCATTTGTTCAGCTGTCTGGGGGTGAATTTTTATCGCCATCACTCTATACTCCATCTGATCCCATCCCATGCCTCAGCTCTTCTATGCTGCATTGCATGTCACCTTTCTGAGGCAGCTATACTATATCCGTGCTCCTCTGCGCTGTGTTGTTATATAGCTTCGTAAATATTTCATCCTACACAGGCTAACTACTTGTTACTACTGTCTGTATCAAAATTGCACTGAAACCACATGATTATGCGAAGATAAGCAAAAGTAAAATAAATTAGGCACCAGCCACCTGGTCATTAGGAAAATTGCTGCTACAGCTAAAGCAAAGCTCCAGGCTGGGCTGCACAAGTGTAGGCAAGCCTGATCCTGAGGCTGTGCAGGCTCAGCACAAAGCCTGGGGCTATTTCTGGCAGTGGCAATACAGTATTTACTGGGCAACAAGGCTTGAACTTGATGAATGAGATCATTATTTGGGTTTACCCATTTTTGGCCAGGGACCAAGCTTGGTGACACAGAATGTCCTTTTTGGTCTTAGGATCTTATCGACACCTTGAACTGCTGAAATAGAAAAGGAACACTTTACAGAGCCATTTTATATTGCCTTACCAGTAGTAAACAGGTTGAACAGAAAACAAGAAAGTTGATCTAACTGAGGTAGGTAATTGCTGCCATTCTTCTAAGCCATATGTATTCCATTTGTCTTCATGATATTGCTGTGAAAAAGCTGTTATCCTCCTTTGCAGATAGATGGTATTTATCTACAGTTGCCCTAGGATGCCTCTGTAGTCAATGGAGAGACATTGCTGCCTCCATTTTAGTCCACCTGAAGTCTGAATTGCCATCTAAATTGATTATTTCTTTTCACAGGCTAAATAGGAAATCCTGGACACACAGATTTAATAAATCTGAGCCAAAGAGATTAGAGATTTGTCTCCAGCAGATGAGTTTCAGAGCCTGTGCTTTCACAGCTGTTACGAGTAACTAGCTTAGCTTAAATTTGTTTCATGTATGTTCTATATAGGCAGCTGACTTAGTTTAGCTTGTAGTGTTATTATACCCCAAATGGGATGTGTCCACAGGAAGTCTATGGCTGAGCCTAGAATTCAATACTCGTATTTTAGATGAGAAGATAATGCCCTAATCAGTTCTCATCCATGTAATGTGATGTCAATGGCACTACTAAATTCTTTTCAATTTGGCTATCACTCCAAACTGTTAAACCATCTGCTGGTGGCAGCCGAAAAGATGACAATATAAAAAATTACTAGAAAAAGTTAAGATGCCTAACATCTGCTCACCACCAAGCTCGAGCATCTTCCCTATATTGATGTTCTGTCATCTCAGAGAAGATGCCTGCTCTGAAGTTCTTGCACATTCAAATCACTTACAGCTGGACCTGCATTCCAGGCATCCATCCTTTTGTAAATTTTAGGACAAAACAGGGAATAACAGTAGAAAAGGGAGAAGGTGGAGGGAGAAAAACAAATAGTTTCTTAAAATATCCCAGAATGTTCCTGGCTCAGGTAACAGTCTTCATCTACTCAGTCTTCTTTATGATTGATGAAGAAATATCTAATTATGGCAAGCAGAATTTTGCAGGACAGAAATTGCTGCTTCTTCAGAGCTGCATGACTATGTCTCCTGGAATTTTGTGCTGCGTAATATTTTGATCAAATAACAGTTTGCTTAGTAGTGTGGACCATGCCAGTTAGTGCAAACAGAATGCAAACATATTTTAGGTGAGATTATGCAGCTCTGAAGGTGCTGGTCGGCAGGCACTGTTGAGAAAATATACACATAATATTTACTTAAAACATTCCTGGATCCTCCTTTGGTGTTATTAGTCTGTCTTGAAAATCTGCAAACACACACTTAGCAAAAACTCACTGCAAAACATTAGGCATTTAGTGAAGTCAAATACAGAGTGGTGGATGCCATAGCAGAACACAGTTAATGGTTAAGCTGTGACTTAACTTACATCCAAGTGCAAACATAATTAAATTAGAAGAAGTCCTGAACAAAATGTAGATGCGGCCCGCTTAGGATGCAAAGAAGAGTCTGACTCCCATCCTACTGCTTCAGTCTTCCAAAACTAAGCTGTAGGAGACAGAAGTCCAGAGCTTGCGTGAACCAGCCTAATGGTTGCCATGCTGTGGATTGATAACATTCTGCTCATTATTGCGACACAAGCTTACACAACACAGCATGCTCTAAGAGATAAGACTGTAGGCCTGTGAAGCTTGGGGAGGTTGGTATGGACCTAATTTAGGGAAATTTCCTTACATTTGGTAAGCAATATCAGTTACTTCCCAGTTTCCTCTTCTAAATTTATTCTGCTTCTCTTTAAGACATAATTTCTCCAGGCATTGTAATTGATTTCTTCTATATTCTGAACTGCTCTCCCATTAAGTGTTAGGCCTATGCAACCAGGAGAAGGGTGAGTACCCAGCATGCATCCCTCCATAGCAGACCTCCAGACATGTTAGGCTAGTTCAGTGAAATTCCACTGGAGCTGAATCCACTTCCTTACATTAAACAGAAGGATAGTCCTTGTCAATAAATTGGAAATAATACAATTTATTTGTGATTACTTAATAAATAATACAAACATAAGTAATGTAAACACCTACATACTATTGTGACTGCCACTTTATTAGTAAAACTACTAGATTTGATCCTGGTAATATCTGACTGGAAATGATCTTCTACACTGTGTTTCTATGAGTCCTGTGCTGGCGCATTTCTCTTATTCATCCATCAAAATCAGTTCTTGCAGGTCTAGAGTTAGAAAGTATTCTTCTCTCTTGTTTTTTGTTGTTGTTTTTCCCTTTAGCAGCAGTGTGCATCTTTCGCTCAGCTACTTCTCCTTATCTCTTTCTATCTTGTGGGTAGAGCTTTGAATCTGTGGGTTTGCGTTCCCTAGGTATAGCAAGTCAGCAAGCTACATTTTAGTTATCATGTTTTGGCAAACACCAGCTGAGATGTGGTGACAGCTGAAATAAGGAGCCAGCAAGCTAGCTGTGCACTTGTAACCTATAGAGAGCATGATGGGCTGTGGTTGAACTGAAATTCCAGCAGTCAGTGGGCCAGGAAATGGGCATTCAAGGTCCTGTGACTCATTGCCAGCCTGCAGGAATGCTGGGGGATGCTGAGATGTCCCTGAACAGGCTGCCTAGAGAAGTGGTGAAGTCACCATCCCTGGAAGTGTTCAAGAAAAGGACAGATGTGGCACTGAGGGACTTGGTTTAGTGGGCATGGTGATAATGGGTTGATGATTGGACTAGATGATCTTAGGTCTTTTCCAACCTTAATGGTTCTGTGAAAGGGTGAGAGGGCAAAAGACACCCCATATAGACTTGACTTATATATTAAATCTGCAGAAGCAGAAAAAGAAATCAAATCTGTAGTGGTCACTGGCTCATCCCAGCACGACTGTGGCTGACAGTTTATAATAGGCTGTTAGTTTTCCTTATTAAAGGAATTAGTGATAGCGTGCCTTTTAGAAGAGGGTGTGAGCTGGTGTATTTGGTGGATAGGAGTGTCAGTAGATAACACCTGCTGTATGGGAAGGATAACGTTTCTAAGTGAGCTGGTGGTGTGGTGGAATGGGCCTTCCAAGAGGAGTGGGCTGAGGTTGCTGAACAGCTTAAAGGATTTGTTCAGAAGAGTCATTAATCTGTCATTAGAAAGTGATTGCAAATGCCATTACTTTCGGTCCATCTATAGTGTTTCTCAAGCATGCCCCTGAAAGCCAGACACCATTCTGGAGGTTTAGCAGTAATTTGAATGCAACAAATTGTACCTGGAAAGCACAGATGTTGAAAGCTGAAAATCTGAAGGTGCCGTATGTTTCCTGTAATTGAAAGCAGGTGCCCTGAAGGAAGCAGAAATTCTGTTTCACTTTATGAAGTATCTAGTTGGCAGAGCTGGCAAAAAATACCCTCTAAAGCTTCATTCACAAGGACTGGATAAGGCAGATTAAAGCTGTTGTTTTATGATAACTCTAAGGGGCTCCAGCAAGGGATTTAGGTCATACAGCATTGGGCACCATAGACAAAAGGAATAAAGTCCTTGTCTGTAGAGTTCAGAGCAGTGAATAAATTGAGCTGAATGTATTTAAAGGATGGGGTGAGCAGGAAGACTGTGATAACCATGCCATATATACCACTGAAAACTGAGACCAGCATCTCCAGCACTTTGTGCCTATTCCACCTCACCTCAAGACAGATGCTCTGTCCCAGGTCTGCAACAAGAGATATATGTTAAAGTTATTCCACTTCTGAGTACTTCACAGGTTGCTCATCTGGTAGGCTAGAAATTTTTTACTTCGGTCACTGTATACAAAGACCCCAGTCCTGAAAATGAATAAAAGCTATGAAAGTTTATCCTTCTGAGTGTGACTCTTTGGGAAGCTGTCTGTGATGTGAAGCCTGCAGGATAATGAATGGCAGAGCGCTGCCTGATTGCCCTAACTGCAGCTCTGTCTGCAGGTTATACAAAGCTTTAGGAAAGCCTTTTTATGTTATTAGTTTAAATCTGTGCCTCAGTTTACCAGTGGATGAAGAAAATGCCCTGAGGGTCCTCTGAAGATTACTGACTGTGTGCTTTGGGGTTTTGTTAGTGGGTATTGTCATAATCCTAAAACAAGGAAGTAATATTAGCATACCACTGAATTTAGTTGAATTGCATTCAAGCTGAGCACAGCCTATGGGTGTAGGTTGTATTTTACTTAAGGAAAAAAAAAAAAAAAAAAAAAGAAGAAGAAGAAAACACAGCAAAATGACAGGAAAGCACCCCAAGCCCTCAAATTTATTTACTGCTTCCAGCCAGTTTTGTACTACCGCAGGTTTGCAAAGCCAAGGTTATTTCCACTCGCAGTCTGCACTATAGCAAGAGTAGAAAAAACAACTTTGATCAAAACATTTTTGAGCTCTTTCTCTAACATTTCATTTGAGAAACTGCTTCAGCTAGTGCCTGGCACCGTGTCCTTGTGCAGTTATTTCATCTCCCCGGAAAAACACATGTCAGGTTCTGAAAGTGCCAACTGACCTGTGTGTGCCAGGCTCAGAACTCTCACTCGGAATCTCCAGCTGCCCTTTAAAGACTTTGCTGCACTTTTACAATGTTCTCTTTCCTTTTGGATTCCCCACTATTTTATTCTTTTTCCGCCTTCAGTAATGGCAGACATTTTCTAGGAATTTTTTCTTATCTTTGCCTGTCGAGCCACCTGAAAGAAAGAAGAAATGTCTTTTGTCTGCAGTGTGACAGAGATCATAAATTTTGCTGAGAAAATTGAGAATTATGTTTACTGCCTTTAACTAATGGGCAAGATTAGATAAGAAAATTTCTGCTTCAAACAACTGAAACAAAAGGCTTGATTTTCAATGGGTATTAGTTTTCTATTCTTTCTTGTTTAACTATTTAACACCTTCATAGAGGATCTCACTCCTTGCCATGATTTTAAAAACTAGGAGTTCAGTGCGTACTGAAATGACCGTCCCCACCATTTCTCTCTGCATAGCTTCCTATACAGAAAAGGTCAAAAATGTCAGTCAGATGGTACCATTTGGCATGAAGATGAATATAGAAGCTAAAGAGGATTTAAAAAATACATGATCTGGCATTTGAAACAGAGGGCTGGCAGCTGAGTCCTGCTTTTATTCCTTTATCTGCTGGTGACCTAGCACTTTGCCTCATACGGGTATATTTCCAGACTTAATAGTCGTTTTGTCTCAGTGTACGGCAGTGGAGAAGGTTCTGCAAGGTCAGAGTCAGATTTTCAGGGGGTGAAAGAACTGTCTGGGTGATGCTACCTCTCTCCACAGAGGCATCTGTGTACACTGAGGGCAGAAGATAGGGTTTGTGCCCTCCAAGCCCCACAGATACTGAAAAGTTTACCGTAAAGTCATGCAAATGTCAGAGGAGAGGTAGGTATCCTTGACAAGGCAGTCTGGTCCCCTTGTTTCTCATTCTTGATGGTAGAAGGAAGGGAAAGTGGCTGGGTTACTAATGGGACACTTACTGAGGGCTCAATGAAACCAGCCTGAGCTTTAGTGCCTTAATTTTCCCATTTGTGAAACAGAGCTGAGGGCTCACAGAGGAATCACAGTCCATAACATTTCCATGTTCAAACTGCATGGAGAAAGAAGGCAAAGTTAAAAGAGAAGGCCATATTCTGATCAGCGTGGTGTTTGCTCTAAAAACTTCAATATACAGCATGAAAGTAGAGCACAAATACATACCTGGATATATGTGGTATGAGAGTGGAGCAAAAAGACTTTTAAAAAAGGAGTACTAGATGTCTTATGAGCCATATTTATCTCTACAGTAATGCTTGTAGGTATTGTTCTTAAGCATCTCTGGAAAGCAGTTAAATATGAAGGCTGTTCCAAAAGGGACATGGGGCACGGTGGTGATGAGTTAAGGATCGGACTAGATGGTCTTAGAGGTCTTTTCCAACCTTAATGACTCTATGATGCTAAGTAATGACTCCTATTTTGTTATGTTGACCCATGGTGTTGGCCCAGAGACAGGTGTTGGTGGTATGGCAGTACAGGTTGAACCTTCCCACCAATATTCTATTACATTTTGTTGCCATGTGACAGATGGCAGCACAGGGGTAGTCTAACAGAATGGCATCTGACATAGAAATATGTATGAAGCAGAGTTGTGTCATTGAATTCCTTTGTAGGGAAAAAAGTGCACCCATTGACATTCTACACTTGCTGAACGTTTGTGGAGGCCAAACAGTGGATGTGAGCTCAGTGAGGCTGTGGGTGATGTGTTTCTGCAGTGGTGACAGTGGGTCACCTCCAGTGGTGCAGATTTTTACAAGTGCAGCATGCAGGCTCTTGTTCATCACTGGAAAAAATGCATAGCTAATGATGGTGCCTGTGTTGAAAAGTGGTGTTTTGTAGCTGAGACTTCACTCTGTCAAGTGGTGTTATTGTGCTCTTTGTATCTGTTGTAGTTTCCATGGAAATAAATGAGAGACATTACTTTTGGAGCATCCAGTTGATCTTGGAAATACCCATTTTTTAACGTGTATTGTAAAGGTAAGGGGACCATTGTTTAGGATGTGACTGTTTGCAAGTAGTCAGGGCTCCGTGTCTATTCCCTCTGTATCTGTTGGCTCACCATTCTCTGGTTCTAATTGCTCACTTTTACTAGTTACCATAACCTGTTAAAAATATTTAGAGGTATTGATTAAGCTTTGTCAAACAGTCAGAAGCCATGAGAAGTTAGCCAGCCTGCCGAACTGACCATCAGTTGTTCTTACAAAAATGATAACAATGACAGCTTTCCAGCCTCCACAGCTTAGAACAAAATGAAGTCAGTTTGAATAACCCGTGAACCTAACATGAATAATCTTCATGTCAGCTATTTGTCTTCTTCTGGAGTTATACTTCTGATGAGTATGGGCTTTCTACACTTCTACTGCCATGTGTTTTACATTTTCCTTTGTCCATCTTGCCAGCTCTGTAGTCTTATCGTCAGGTATGAATTGTAGAGAAAGCATTAAAATTGTCAAATAGATGGCCTGTATCATGGTGATTAGATTTCTGGGAAATCTCTTTGAGGAAATCCAAGAACTCTGTTGACTCATACCTGGAGATTAGCTGTAATTTTGAGGTATTCACTGAGGGTTTCTGGATTTCAAAGCACATCGTTTATTATATCAGTGGTCTGGTGATGTCTGATCATCTCACCATAGTGCTGAAAATATGGAGAAAACTTTGGAATTGAACTGCCAAACAGCTACTAAGTTGTATATTTTGTTCCAGGTTGTTTATAATTTGGTCTCAGTCTTTCAAGTCGTGTTAGGGCAGGAAGTGGTTCCTAACTACATTTAACATCCACTCCTGGAGTTTCTCTCTCTGCAGTAATTTCCCTTACAGAAGCAGAGCTAAGGGGTCTGTGAATGGCTGACTTCAGTGGCACTTTACAGATCCTCCAGAAAACTTACACTTTATACATTCACGTTTCATCTTAGAGGGTGGGGAGTGCTATTGTGCAGGATCTTTTCTTCTCAAATGCAAGTTACCTCATTTTTATGGTCTTTATTGTGCATATGTAATACCAACTCTTATGTAAAATGCAGAAATAATTTCCATGTATTTAAAATATGAGCTGAGTTTGCACTTTGGTGTAAATTATGCATTCCTCTTTTTTTTTCTGTTTTCTGTACAGAGAAGTCAAGTATCTGCTTTTTTAGGATGGCTAGGTCATCAGCCATTATAACCTGCCCATCACTCATTTCTACATCAGGCATGTTGCCATATGCAGAGAGCAAAAACCTCAGTCTCTAATTGATGTAAATCACCAGTTGTAGTGAAGCAGGACAGTTTTTCTGAATGAAATCTCAGACGTATCAGTGACATTTTGCCTTTGTGTGGAAGTTGCTCTTTGCTTACTATCAGATGGTTCATAATTTATCAGAACCAAAAGACCTTGATGCTCTCTATCCTGTCACATGAGACTAAGCTGCTGCTGTGATGAACAGGTAAGGTTATGCTGACCCTGAATTGACTGTTTACATATGCTCTGATATTTTATTTTCTTCCCATCATGATGTTAAAGCTTTCCATTGTCAGATCTCATTTTTGGAAAGTATTACTAAGTGCTCCTGCAGCCAGTAGTAATGGGATGAGGTGATAACTTGGGGTGGAAGGTCCTTCAGGAGGTCTTCAGGAGCAATGTGCTGCTCAGAGCTGGGTCAGCTGGAAGATCAGATCGGGTTGTTCAGGGCTTGGTCTAGGCAGCCCTTGAAAGCCTCCAAAGATGAAGAGGGGAGTCTTTCTGGACAGCCTGTTCCAGTGGTTGACTGTCCTCACAGGGAAAAGTTTTTCCATCTACCCAATAAAATGCCCTTCTTTTAACAGTAAAAGACACTTATTCATATTGCTTCTTGTCTTCTCAGTGTTGGGCTATGTGAGGGACCTGGGCTTTTTCAGCCTGGAGAAGAGAAAGCTCCCCCCAGGAATTTTCACAGTGCCTACGGGAGGCTCTTGAGAACGCAGAGCCCAGCTCTTTGCATGGCAGATATTCCCTTACCATTTTATCAAGGATAGTTGGTTTGGAATTATCCCTGAAAAATCTTTGGAAGAAGATGTTTTAAAGAAAACAGCTATAGTTATTGCGGTTATGTGGGAATTGAAGGGATTCTTGCCCTCCTTTTAGCCTTTGACTTGGGGTATCTGGCATTGCATGACATCTTGCCCTTTTGGTGTTGCCTGTGTGACTGTGTGATATTGCCTTGGTCTTTTTGACATCCGTAATCCTTTGGCAGTCTGCTAATGGATGCCGGGAGACCTGCTCTGCTCCAGTTTTCCTTAACAAATATAACATGTTTTTCCCCAACTTGCTAACATGTACACAAAAATAAGAACTGATTGTCTCAGTTTTTGCATATGTCTGAATCTTCTCTCCAATAGCTGTCTCACATTAAGTTATTCCCTGAAGTTATATGAATTACTGCTACAAATGGTTAACACTTAAGGAAATGGGGAAATTGTTGTTCAGACAGCACCTATCAGTCTGGCTAGCAGGTATACAAAAACTTATTTCATTGCAAAATAGAGTAACACCCAAAGGCAAAGAATTGCATCCGTGTTCTCTAGCTGCTTAATAACACATTTTCTTGTTTAAAAAAAAGTCTGCCAATAAATACACATCTATTTGAGTTGACTTCTTAAAAAACATTTGGGACCGTGCTGTTATTTCTTTGTTGCACGTCTCCAGGTTTTTGCATTTTTTTCCATAATGTTGAGAGAAATAAAAGCAGATTACTGGTCAGGATTGAATCTCTAATTTGTATTTCTAAATCTTGCATGACTCTGTTCCCCCAAGAATGGCAAATTACTTGAGCACAAGCTGCAGACCTAAATGAAACAAACTTCTATATTTGATTTCTCAACAGAGAAAAAGCAGGTGCATGTAGTTATTTAATGAAAAACATCCTTTTCAGTCCGATCAAAGGACCTGCTACATTTATCATTTTGGGGTGGTTGTTATTATTGCTAGTACTACTGCAGTGCCTCAGAAACATACTTGAAGACTTTGCAAGGACAGAGCAACTTCTCCTCATCCAGAAAAGTTGGTATGCCTTCTGAATATGGGGAATCATGGAAGTAAGAAGTGGGGAATAGGAAGAGGGTGTGGGACTTGAGTTTTTATGTTAAGAGACAGTGAGTTTCAAGAGTAATGCTGACCAGACAAGCTATGATCCCTTATAACTTAGGATATGGCTTTAAAAAGAGAATTAAATCTTGTTTAAAGCTATTTAAACTTCAAGGCTAGCTACGTAAAGGCGTATGAACAGCTTAACAGAACCAGACTGAATGCCCATCTAACCTATTGTCCTGTCTTCCACAGAAGCCCATAGAAAATATGTATGTAAAAATAAGTGCAAGTATGGTGAAAGAGCTCAGGGATTTCTTTTTTTCTGTTGCCTCTCCCAGATTTTGTTGAACTCTAGAATCGTGACTTCTGAACCTGAAGTTGTACCCAATTTGTCTTAACTGATAGCTTTTATTGGATTTCTTTCCCATCTGCGAAGAATTTGGTGGGTTATTCCAGGTCCTCACATACTATGCTTCTTTGAGAGAGAAAAGCTCCATTTATTTTGATGATATCACTGTTTGCTGCTATGTTATTACCATTATTATACCCTCCTGTACATTAATAGAGCTGAGCTATTAGCATCATCCCACACATTCTGTGTTTATGCCAGCGTGGTGAATCAGAAAAACATCTGCCTGGAAGGTAGAAATGTGTTTTTATGTGTGAATGCTTCAACACAAAAACTCTACAACTTCTGCTCTGAGCTCACACTGGAGAGCGTGTAAGAAACTGGTGAATGTCTGAGGTTAGGAACTGGCCCTTGTGCAAATCCCACAGGAGAAAGCTCAGATGTCGAAGGTGCCTGTCCACATCAGTGGTAATGAAGAAAGCTGGCACAGTGATCACTTCCCTCAGGAGTAAAGCTGCAGACTCTGTGACACGGGGATGCACACGCTGTGTATTTCGTTGGCATCCACAAACTGTTCCGTCATTAATTTAGGTCAGTGTTGCATTGCTTGAACGCGAGATTCAGTGCAGGGAATATTTAAGGTAATATTGTTACATGTGTTGTTTGTTTGTTTTCCAAAAGTCTTTCTTGGATTTTTGAAATAATTTAAATGTATGTATTTAGGAAGAGTGGTATTTGCTAAGTGTGGTGATACCTGATTGGAATTCAGCTTGAAGAAATTGGTGGAGTGATACATTAGAGGAAAGAGAATACACTGAACTTCTACTGAATAGCTTAATAGGCTCAGAGGTCACAGTGATCCTCCTGTTGATACCATGGAGTTTGGCAGCAAATGCCTCTCTGGATAAACAGGAATGTCAGCCAGTGCAGAACTATCATCCTGACAGATGCGTGTCGTAATGGCATCCACAGACAGGTCTGATAGCAAAACAGAGCTCACGTGTTTCTTAAGAAACTTATCTCATTTCACAGTAACCGGAGGTTTAAAAGTCTTGTTTTGTAATGCACATATGATAAAATGAGGTCTTCTGGAGTTGGCTACACAGCCTTGCTTGAAAAGCCCAGGGATCTCTCAGGCCATTCTGTCCATAACTTTCATTCTTAAGAGTAAGATGACATAGAATTCCCATTCCTCTTTAATCCCTCCCACCCCCTTTATCTTTTTAGGCATGAAAAAAAACTTGCAATGTATGCCAAAATAGAAAAGTTCATCAGAAACCAGGCAGATAAGGAATCTCACGGCCAGTGAAGATGCTGTAGGAACAGCAGAGTTGCAAGTATTTAGTAACATCACAGCAGCCTTGTTCCACATTTGCAATTAATACACGTCTGTGTTTGCATTTGTTATAGGATTCTTGACAGCACCAACGTAACAAGAAAAACGAACAACCTGAATAATAAATCTCTGGAGGCATTCAGCAAGTGCCATAGGGCTCATTAATCTTGATTATTCCCCATAATAGATAACTTCACAAATCAGCTATTCTCCCCAATCACACACATAAGGATAATGTATATATAATAGCCTCCTGTACTGTAAAACTCCAAATAGAATTTCATTTTTTAAATATAAGTCTTGACAAATGCAAGACAAATATTTATAGAAAAGGGATGGGCATGAATAACAATGAACTGGACTGAAACAAGTAGAACAGAGACTTGTGAAAAGAAGGTGGCATCTTTTCTGATTACGTTTTTGTTTTGCTGTGTTTCTCAGCATTATGATGTCTCTATTTGAATCGAGAAATTCATTTATTTATAGCCTGAAGTAGATGGGATTTTCTTCCTGAGAGTTTTGGCCAGGGAGATAAAGGAGGCTGCAGCTGCAGCCTTCATGCATGCTCTGTAAGGAACATAGACAGGATAAAAAATAGAAGCAGCTGAGAAATATCCTGAATCCCAGACATCTTAGTATTCATAATTTATGCTACTAATTCCCTCTTTTTCTTGTAGTCTTCCCAGAAGTTTCCTTTGAAAAGTGCCAAAATCATCAGAGGAAACCACAGTTCTGATCTGATCTGTTTATCAGTTTTTCTCAACTGCACCTTAAATACGCTATCAAATCATAATACGTCTGTGAAAGTCGTCATATTTGAAAGAAGAATATATGTGATCCTTTTGGTAAGAGTAGCAGAGCTGCTTAAATACCCAGAGCTGGTGCTGGACTGCAGGCTGTGCTTCAGCTCACTGATCAAAATACTGCGGTTATCTTGAAGCTAGTTGTGCAAAGAAGAGGAGAAAAATGAGATGTTTTAACTCTAAAAAATGTGTAAAGTATACTATTTTGAATGCAGTTGATATTAGAAGAGGATAAACAAGGTTGTGGGAGGGAATAGATGAACTTACTTTCATAGAAGACCAGTACTTTTATATCTTCATAATCACAGTGATCTGAACTTGCTGCTTGAAGTTTAGCAATTGTAAAGTCATACTCACAGTTGATTCTTTCTCTCATCCAGGATAAAGCATGAGATGTGATTGCCCTCATCTTTGCCTGCAACCCCATTTCGCCTCCTTTCTTTTCTGTCCCCTCGTGTCCACATGCTCTCAAAACCCAGGATTTTGTTCTGTGACCCGGGGCACCAAAATAGCAGTTCTGTGTGAGCGGAAAGAATTTAAAAGACTAACAACTGAGCTGCTTTAGGGAGGGTTTCCTCTTCTTGTTCACAGCCCTCATTCCACTCCTTATAACGAGTCCTGGGGTTATATTTTCTTTAATAGAAAAGAGAGTGCTTGTATCGTCTTTCAGAGTTAGAACAACTTGAGTTTTGGATCCATATGCTTTTCCAAGAGCTACTTTGCACACCGCTCCAATAATTCTACTTCTTTAATTCTTTTGCATGTGAATGCAAGACATCTCTATAAAGTATCACGCGCATTTAACAGACAACGCTGCACTCCAGTGCTCTGTCTCTGTTCCTAAATATGTACACATTAATAACATCCACGTGCAAAATATATTCTGGCCCAGAGGTGATGAGTTTTAACCCTAAGAAGTTTAAAAAAAAAAATCGAGTGTCTTCAACTTCTTTTAAGTTTGATTGGATGGATTCAGGATCTTGTAAGTTTGGCATTTGTGTTCAGACACGTTTGTCTTCAGACTTCTGCAAAGAACTCACTGAGTGTCAAACAAAGCGCCTTTTGGCTTGAAAATGTTCTTTGATATCTGCACAGTCTGGTAGTTTGAAGCATGGTTTTGGAATAACTGGGGATAACTGAGCTCTATTTCTAGCTGTCTGACAGAAATTCAAGTAACTCCCTTAATCTCTCTTGGACTCAGTTTCTCACTGTATAAAACTATACCGTTAATACTTCACCGTCTTTGTAAAATGTTCCACAGTCTTTTGATGAAAGGAATTATTTTAAGTTCAAAGTGTTTCTCTTAATGAAAGAACGAACTTGCTTATTCTTGAAGAAATACATTATATAAACATCAAAGAGCTGTTTGCACCATGTGGTAGTCTGCCACAAGGTGCTTCTCTGTCTCAATTAGCAATATTTTCTCTTTTACTTTTCCATGTAAAAGAACGTGTGTGGTGATACGGATGCCATGACATACAATTCCATCAATGGAAATGTGTGAAGTTGAAATACCTACAGCGATTGGCATCAGCCCTGCCAGGCTCATGGGCTGATTTCTCCAAGGATCAAGGAGCTGATGCTGGAGAGCAGCTTGAGTTTCACAGTTCAGTTTGCAGTCAAAATGGTTCCTGGCTGATTTTTTGTTTAGACTTGGAATAATCTCCAAAAGTAGGGGCATCCTTATATTTTGTTGGAGAAGTTATCAAACTGCAGGTATGTTTCTTAGAATAGAGTCATAGAATAGAATCACAGAATTGTAGGGGCTGGAAGGGGCCTCTAGAGGTCGTCTAGTCCAACCCCATAGACTGGTTTAGGTCCCATCATAGACTGGTTTGGGCTGGAGGAGACCTTAAAGATCATCTGGTCCTAACGCCCTGCCATGGGCAGGGCTCTCTCTCACTACATTGGTTTGCTTAAAGCCCCATCCCACCTGGCCTCAAACACCCCCAGGGATGGGGCATCTGCAGCTTCTCTGGGTAGCTGTGCCAGTGCCTCGCTGCCTTCTGAGTAAAGAACTTCTGCCTAACATCTAATATAAATCTCTCTTTTTTCAGTTTAAAGCCATTATCAGTACGTGCCCTTGTAATAACTCCCTTCTTTGGGAGTTAATGCAGAAAGGCACCTTTCCAGATGATGACTGACGCTTTAGTCAGCCACTAACAAAAAGAGTTTAACCAAGTGGAAAATATGATATATCCTTAAATGGTTTAACAGTCATTTTTATATTTGTTTTCCTTTTTGTAGCATTTTTTTTTTCTTTCTGGCAAATCTCAGTTCTGAGCCTTGTGATCTTGGTTGCTTCCCCCATTTCTGTTTGATGAATTGCAGAGCAGCATCGGTCTGTCCCCTTCTTGTGATTACCCAGCACAGCAGACAGCAAGGTAGTGCTTTTTTAGAGAGCAGTTGGAGGAAGTTCTGCATTGGGAAGTTAAAGTGCAACCAGACAGGAGGGTGGCTTACAGGGCATTGCTGACACAGTATCCCCGTTGCCCACAGAGGTGCTCAGCAGCATTTGAGCAAGGAGCCTGCTCTGCTGGGAGAAGAGACTGTGCCCCTTTGCCTTGCAGACACACTCCAAGTCTGATTGCTTCTCCTAGAGATGCGGAAGAGGATGGGGATATGAAAGACAACTAATACAGCAGAGAAGTTGGCCCTGATGGAACATGCATCTCTGGGTTAAGAAGAAGTAAACAGAAACACCAAAGAGGGTTTGTAGTAACCTTGGGCAACACAAGCCCAGAGGGACAACACTTGTGTTGCTTTGAACAGCAACATATCTGGCTCTGATACTCTTGTTTTTGTGCATTATGTACTTGGAAAGGCATTAGAAAATTATTTTCTTTTCCTTTGAGGTACTGGAGGGGTGTTAAGGGATATTAACCCTTCTGGCTTAAACTGGAATTACTGAGTTAAATTGGTAAGGAATGGAGCTAGTCAGCGATGGAATGTGAATGTTGGGGCATTTTAACTGATGGCAGAAAGAGAGGACAGCACTGTATTAAGGCATTTTGAGTTGAAGGTTTATAAAGAGAAGCTGATCACCCACTCGCCCCCCCTCCCCTTTATCCCCCCAGACTTTGCTGTGGTGGGACTGTAAGTACAGGCAGGTAAGTGGCAAGGCCTTGCTGGAGGGATCACTTCCATCTTCCAAGATGACATCTAGTACTGTGAGCAGGCAACACTGGTCTGATTTTACTGGAGCAAATATCTCCATGAGCCAGTGGAATATATCTATTAGTCCTGTGCCTGTTTCTGCAAGATCGAGTGACCAAAGTCTGTTCCCAGTGTAAATAGAAAAACGAATTAGCCGGTTTATTTTTAAGTTGTTTGGAAACTTGACTAGTGAAAGCAGTTCTAAATGACATCCAGTTTCAAAAACGTGGCTTTGAGTGTCTGAAATAGAACTTGTAGTTGTGACAGACTCCCAGTGCTCACATAGCTGGAGCTCAGGAGATGAGAAACATGTGTTTAAACCTAGATGTCCAATTTAGAAATAAATGCATACAGTCTCTCAATCTCTAGGCTAAGACCTGTGTTATGGAAAGAAAGTTTATGTAATGCTGTTTCCATTATAAATAGAGACTAATTTTCTCAAAAAGACTCTTAATATTAAGCAAACAAGTAAGTTTGGTACTAAAAACATTCTCAGTGCTTCATTGCCTTGGGTTTACAATATCATTTACACGTCAAATTATATTTCATCTTATGATTTAGTAATGCCAGAAGAATAGATCTAATTCTGTGTCTCATGATACCCTTAAAGATGGAAGATTGCTTTCCATGGAGTGTGAAACTCAATTTGTAGTCATGTGTATAAAACATGACTTTATGGCAGATTAGCTAGCTGTAGATTTAGTTCTCTCTGACAGTGAACTGAAAAATATTAGCATTTCACCGAACACAATATTAACAGCAAGAAGAGAGTATTACTGTAATGTAGGAAGTAGAATGACTTTTTGAAAGTAGAGCCAGTAAGCAGAAGAAAATGTGTTTAGAGATTTGCAAGGAGTTCAGACAAAGTTGGCCTAACATTTTTTCTTCCCTCCTCTTTTTCCCTCCCCCAGCGTGAGTCATTTTAAGAAATAAGTGTGTTTGCAGCTGTCAAAGTGACCGCTCAATGATTTTCAAGAAAACTGCAATTGCAACATAGAAGGAGGCATCTGGATGGTACATGGTTGAGATGACTGTAGGAAACATGAGGGTGGTTTTTGTTGTTTTTTTAAAGGCTTCCATTTTTGATTTGCAGATGTGTTACTTTGTGGTCAGACGTGTTGTTTGCTTTTTCCAGTACAAGCAGAGAATCAGAGCATGCGTTCATGTGCAGCTCGTTGTTTGCATGGCTGGGATGGTGCTGGCATTTGTCTGAACCATCTCTCTGAGTGCCCATTGCCTCTCGGGTGTGACAAGGCTGTCCTTCAATGTGCTCAGCACTTGGTTAGAATGCACCCAAGCCCGTTACATCCTGCTGAAGCCTCTGCATCCCTCTGTCACACCAAGGGCTTGACTAGAAGAGATGGGAGGAGGAAGGGAAATGAAAAGAAGCAGACACTGTAATTAAATGCTGTTCAAGAAAAGCATGTTATATGGAGATTCCTTGTACTGTTTTGTGTCCTGCACTTGAATTTTTGTGGCCTATCTTGTATGTATCTGCCAGAGTGATCCAACATGTTTGCACAGTCTGCTTTTATAATGTGACAGATAATAATGTGATTCTTTGTGCCTGACTCAAAGTTAATGCATTCAAGATACAAATGATATATAAGGGTGCAAAAAGAACTGCAACATTTTAACTACGGTTGTAGGAATGTACCCCATGCTTCTGTGCTAACTGGATACTTTTTATTTATTAATTATGTTCATTTGAATTCCTAGAGTCAAATAATGTTACGTAAAAACAGTGTAATGATTCTTGGATATTTCTGCAAAAGTAATAACTGAATTTGACCTGCTTTTGATCTTTCAAGCTACTCATTGCATTTGTCCCTTATTCCTATAGTTATCTTTTTTCTCATTGGGTTCTCCATTGATTAGCAGGCAGGGTGGGGCTGCTTGCTTCCTTGGGCCAAGCAAAGCTCTACTTTCTTCTACAAAGGATTTCAATGTGTTTGCTGTCCCTTTGTTTCTATTTAGGAAAGCATTTAAGATTGTAAATGATGTGCTCAATTGCCCCATTCTCTATAGAGCATTTTCCACATATTCCAGAGGTTGAAAATTATGACAGCCTGTTTGTTCTTAATTATGCATGCTTCTATTAATTCAGATTTTCACTAATTTTCTTTCATTTTTAGCTACAGCTTGTACTGCATGGACCCAGTCCTACAAATAAGCATACAATTAATTCTGCTCGCCAGAATTATTGCTGTTGCTTTTTGCAAGCTCTGTAGAACTCACTTTATAACATATACTGCATACAACAGTGCACTCTGTGGGACGAAGGTTGGCACACAGTCACAGCATAGGGTGCTAAAGGATAAGAGAGGAAATTGGCTGTCGTCTCCCCCCACTGATTGCTTTGTAACTGGTTTGTAGCTGAACTGTTTGGAAGAGCAGGAGGATGCCTAGTGACACAAGGGCCAGCACAGATGAAGCTCTCAGGAGTCTGAGGAGAAGCTTCTCTGCTGATCTGCAAGTAGCTCTTGAGCTTGCAGGTACCACAAGCACACTGTCAGAGCTGCTTGGTGGAAGCCAACCCCATGGCCAGGCAGCCCCAGAGGAAGAGAGCAAGTTGCAGTGAGTTGGAGGCAAAGATAGTGAGGGCACAGGGCAGCTTCCTAGGGTGCCCTATGGTGATACTTCTTTTAGAAGCTATTGTTAAATATATTTCTAGTAGGTGGATTATGAAATTATATCATCTTATTGTGGTCTCTTTGCTGGTACTGTAAGAGGATAAGTAGATTTGTTTGCTGTAGGAGCCAGGCTCTAACTAGACTGAGAATCCGACCCTATAATTTCATCTTTAAAATAGTTGCTTTTCTGCCAACCAGTAGGAAACCTGTCATTCACCATTGTAATTGGGGAGAAATTCTGGAGGGCTGATGGAAACTCAGGGTAGTTTTGATACATATATATAAGGGAGGTAAAGAGTTAATGACATCTTATCCTGGATGGGACCATAGTGATACCTGTTGTTTAATCTCTCAAGCAAAATATTACTTGAAATATTGGATGGGAGAAAGTTGAGAGCAGACCAGGAGAAATACAGAGGACTGCCTGTGATTTTTCTGCCTTAGAGACATGCTCAAAGTGCATCAGACAAGTCTACCCTGGGATTGCAATTAGGTGGATACATCAAAGTACATCTTATGTCAGTGGTGTCTTTATCCCTCAGCTTTACATCAGAAAAGCTTATACCAGTAAATACATTGCTCTGTGTTGCACAGCTTACCCAGAAAAGTTGTCTTCAGTTTAAAAACCGTGCTCTGCAGTGCAGGAAAAAATATCAGAAATGGTTTATCTGCCTACCCAGAGTGAGAGAACCTCTCCTAGCCACACAGTCCTAAGATCAGCTTTGGTGTTGTTTCTGCACAGTGCAACTTAGCTGTTGTTACTGTGTGTCATTTTTTCCTTTGAAAAATGTGATCCTTGCATGCATATCAGTATTTATAAATGCATACACATACGCGTGTTGAGGGTCTTACCATGGCTGACACCAGCACCTTTCATCCTAACCATGAATGAAATTTTGGCCTTTTTGTTAAGCACTTACAGATCCCTTGAAGCTTTAAAGGATCTTCTTAGGAATTGCAAGAGGCATTTCAAATGCTTTATTAAAAAAAAAAAAAGGCATGGGGTTTAAATAGTTAATGAACACACATCATTTACCTAAACAGTGTTTTTATAGATCTTTGCAAATATGACATTAATTAAGAAAAGTAACTAGAGCTGAAGTGCCACAGAATGTTAATCTTCAGCGTCAGCAATTAGCTGTGGATGAGGATTTTTTTAAATGTTTCCAGTTTACACCGTTTTGTTTGGGAAGAAACACAACTATGCAGGTTGAATTATTAAGAAAACAAATGAGCCCTGAAAAACTCTTACAGAGGGATCGTGTGTGCGCTACTGCAATGAGCCTTTGCTCATCCATGGTTGTATTGCCTCTGTGTGAGAAAATAAATCCGGGATACCCCCGCCACATCCCCTTCCTATTCATTCTCTCCCTCAACCATTGCACAGTGTGTGCTCCGCATCCTTCACTTGTCACCAAAGGGATCGATGGGCTGGACCAGTTGCAGACAGTTGTGTTGAGTTCTCATCTTTGCCCATGGCCAACGAGAACAGGTAATGCAGACGGCCACTCCGTCATTAGCTTGATTGTGTTTTTAACACCCTAGTAAAGGCAGCTCTTTGAATCCATCCCTCCCACATGCCCTGATAATTGTTTTGTTTATCAGAACAATTTTGCACTCTGCAGCGGGCAGTGGAAGGTCTGTCTCTGTTGTTTGTCTTCCTAAGTTGTTAAATGAAATGACTCAGAAGATGCAGGAAATTAATTTTGGTCGTCTGGATTTATGGCAGAAAAGAAAGCTTTGAAGTGGTGATGTCAGTGTAGCCGCTCTGAAATTCATGAATGAGCCTTCACAAGATTTTCAGAAGCTTAGAAATTGAGGGTTTTTTTTTAATAGTTGCATCCTTTTTAGTTACCTATTGATATCTGAACCCTAACAATTCATGTCTCCAAGCCTTTATTCAACAGGCATTTCCTATGAAAATGAGAGCAGAAGATGTCCATATAAATATGACTGCAAGAATCGGGGCTTTTAAAATAAAGCATAGGCTTATTGTTAGACTCATATTAAAAGTGTGATAATCGCCAGCATTACCTATTCTTTGCTCTCTTTTTTAGGATGGTTAATTTAACACTACTATTGAAATAGCCATAAACAATTTAATAAACCTGGTAAAACTTCAGCTGCTTCTTTATTACACATTCAAATAGGGTTCTCTGCCTCTTGAGTCCTACTCTACACCCTTGAATGCTGTTAAATAGTGCCATTAAAACAGCAATACGAGGAGACCATTCTCATTTATGGAGATTGTAAAATAGGGACGAGATGCTGGTTTTTATTCAGTTCAAGACGTACTTCCACAACAAACGTTAGATAAAGTATATAGTATAGATATAGTATGGATAGATAAAGTATTGTGTCTCATGTTAGCAAGTTTCACTTTGCCCTGTCATCGTGTGATATTCTGTAGCTGGCTTTCTGATGTTAAGCTTGAATATGTGTTAACAAGTGGTAAAAATGGATCTTCATACCTTGAAGACAGACAGAATTTTGGCTAAAAAAGGATGTTGTCTTGATGAAATATCATTAATTCTTTAGCAGTTGACTTCAAGATTGGCAGGATGTGTTGGCTGAGATCATGTTTGGGGGAAGAATGTTAACACTGATATTTTATATTGTGTGCTTATGAAGGAGGATAGCTTCTCGAGGTTCTTGAAATTTATAGTTTCATCTGTGGAAATTTGGGCCTTAAACACATTCCTCTGGTTGAAGTGCATTATGCAAGTCCTTACACATTTTGCTCTCATTTTTGTGATTTATATTTTACAAGTAATGACTTAAGCTGTGTGACAGCTAGATGAAATGTGTGCCTGTGGCTTTCTCCCCAGGATTAAAAAAAAAAAAAAAAAAAGTGAAGCAGCAAGCCTCCACTTTCATGGTTGTTTGAATATATAGATGCAGGTGCAGCATTCAGAGGTGGTATTTCCAGCTGCAGAGATTTGCACAGAGCGTGTCCTGTAACTGAACTTTGTACTTTGGGGACTAAGGGCAGAGACTACTGATGAAGAGCCATTGGACGCTGCTTTTCTCTCCAAGATGTTTGTGATTCCTTTCTGCCATCTCCAGTGTCACTTTGCATTTTACAGGATTTGGATTTTGTGTTCTTTTAGTGATGCAGCCGCTCAGCACATTTTGTAATCAGTGAGTATAGTCCAGCCATGGGCTTTCTGCTGCCCAACAAGCAGGTCGTGAGTTGATCAGGTCTTCATCCAGAAGGTAGATTTTTAGAGATGGTTCTTGTATAGTACTTGTGTCTGCAAAAGCCCCTTCCTTTGTTATGAAATGTATTGTTCTACACAGTGACAAGCTGATTAAGAGAATCTTCTAGAGAGGAAATAAAGCTACCTACTACTGTAGGTGCAGGAGAAGAGAAAAATATAAGGCTCTTGTGTGAATGTTCTTATGTCAGTGGTTGTGCTCCAGTAATTAAATTCTGACAAACAGATGAGCAAACAATCTCCAGGGGTAATGAGGCTCAGTCAATGAACCACAAGTGTTCACAAGTACTAAAAATAAGAGAAAATACAATTGAAAACCCTGCATATACGTTACTCAAAAAGCAAGTAAGAACTCATTAAAAGGATTTCTGATACCTCTGCATGCTCTGCATTTAGAAATAGATGTACAGAATATATTCTCCAAACTCCCGGATTCTTCGATATAAGCAGGAGAGTAGGTTTTATACTTCATTTTAAGAGAAAAATTCAATAAATGCAATGAACCCCTTGACAAAAAGTTGTCACTAGCATTGTATGCTTCTTTTCAATGAACCTGAAAGCCTGTAACCAGAGAAGTGAAATCCCTCAAATGCAATGTGCTCACACTTGGCTTAGAGTGCATGAAATGCAGACTCGTGAAAATGTGGTCATAGAAGTTGAATACATTTCCTTCTAACTTTGATGACTGCTTATTTCACAGGCCTTAATGTAAGTATCTTTTCTGCTCTTCAGTGAAAATGGTAACATATGCCATCACCTGAACTGTGCGGTAAAGTAACTCACAATAGCCGTGTCTGTATAAAACTGTTCTGTGTCATATGGTATAAATGTCTAGGATTTTTAATGTCGTTTTTCTTATAACGTGTGGCAGAGGTTTCTCCTTCCCACGGTTTCTCACTTCTTCAAAATACTTTTCCCTGGAAAAAAAAAAAAAAAAGAAAAAATACAAGCTTGGCAAAACGACAATTTCATGTGACAACTACAGATGGGGAGCTGACAGTAAATATCGACTTCCCCTTTTGCTGCTGCTGTTGGGCTGAGAGAGTTAATCCCATCAATAATGACAGTCATGTTAGTCTGATAGATATTTTGTAATCTGTCTTTCCTTTGTCTCCCTGGTCCGCTGCAATCCCTTCTTGGTTAGTAACCTGCCGTATGTTACTTGGTTAGATAGAAAGTATATTTTTCCTAGCTCTCTCAGTGAAGCCTACCTTTGAACTGTGGTAATCATGCTGCTGCTCTCTGGTTTCTATAAATGATGGGAATCGGACAGCTGGGGCTTGCAGTTGCTGCAGTGTGAATGACAGAGGATATGGAGATATGCTGTAACGTATCTGTAGCCACGTAGGAAGCCACGGTAATCCTCTATCACCAGCAAGGAATCTATAATGGCTACAATGCGCAACTTTATTTTTTATTCCTCTTTTTGGCAGATGGCCATACCAAGTACCATGGCCTCTAGCGCAATAAGGGAAAAGTCTTCATGAAAAAAAAAAAAAAGCAAAAAGAGCCAAATTGAGGTTGGTATGCAAAATGTCGAATGCAGTTCTGACATCCCCGTCCAGAAAAAAATCTGTTTCTATGGGGTAGTTTCGTGCTCATCCTCCCTCTCTGTAAACAGGAAAAGCATCTTGAAAGGAAAGGGAGGCTGCATGAAGGTTGGCCTGCACATGTGGTGGCATGTGGAACAAAATAAATGGGCCAAAGAAGTGTCTTGCTCTCTTTTTTCTTCCATGCTGTAATGAAAGGCCTGTCTTGGTGGAAGATGGGTGGCAGACGAGAAATTTTCCAGCAGCCCTACACCCTCAGCCTCTTGAAGACTTCAGCCACGCTTTTCTTAACACCGTGAGAGCTTTTGTAAGCCTCTTTCAATTGGGATGATTCTGTCTTTGTCAAGAACAAGGGACTGAGAGGGACATTATGATCAGTATCTTCATGTTTCCTCTTCTTTCATCCAGTGATGACAGAACAGAAGAGAAAAATTTAGAGCTTCTTAGAGGAGACTTTTTTTGTTCTACTCTCCATTTTAGGCCTCTTTTTTATATGAAATGGGAAAAAAAAAAAAAGTCTAATGTTTATAGGTAATTCATCTACCCAGAAAAAAAATATTACAACATATGTAATTTTGGCCCTGTGTACTGACATGATCACTGATGATGTATACAACATCTCAAATCAGTTCTATTCCTAATCATAGGTTTAAATGCTATCACTGTGTTGTGGGCTGTGGTTTCAGGACATGGACAGATCTGGTAGTGCACAGAGATTTCAGAAATGCAGAACACATTTAGGAATGTAGTGTTCATTGATCCAATCACTTTGAATTTCATTTTGTCTTGAGGCTTTCTGCAGCATGGAACATTGCCAGAAAATGAATTTTTGGAAGCAGTATATAACTGGTAATAATGACCTAAAATCTGACAAATTGAATTAGTGCATTTTAATAGAACCTTACATTTTAAATGTGCGCACTTGAGTAACTTGTAAACTTAGCAATAGATACATTTCTAATAAATTATAGTAACTGTAGTTGCATGATGTTCATAGTTCAACTACATAAAATTGTTCTTTAATTAATTAATTTAATTAATTAATTTTAATAATACTAGTTGCTATCAAGCCCTTCATTAAATATTAACTAAACCTCAAAAATTCCCTAATGTGGTTTTGTAGTCATTTTTCACATTATTCTGTTGTGGCAAAGGGAAATGAAGTAATTTTCCCTTCCTTGGAGCCAGAAATAGAAGTAGGATTCTCCAGCCACTTTACTGTTGCGTTCCATCAGTTAAAATATGATTGTGTACTGCCTTTGTGTATTCTAAATGTTTTAAGTTTCTTCTGAACTGCTTGCTCTCTAAGGATTTAATTTTCTGCTGCATAGTGTAGTTATGAATATTTCTTGGTCTGTGGAATGCTTCTTCCATTTTCATTTGTTTATCCTTCCTTTTTCCTGCTCCCTTTTCTGCCTCTTATCTCACAAAAAGATTGTAAACATAAGTCATGTCCATATGTTTATCCTCTTGACATTTATACAAGGATTTTAATTTGGCAGAATTCATTCAGAACAAAGTATTTTCATGACTTCTGTCTCCTGTGCAGGCTGTCCCCTAACCTACACCTTTTTATCATCACTCGGAAGAGGCGGACCTGACAGATAGCTATCTGAAGTCTATATACTAGTGCTACATTCACCATTTTTTGACAGCCAGAGAAACAGTTTGACTGTAATAGAGCGGTAATTTATGTACAAGCAGATCCCTCTCTCGTACCTGTCAGTGCATGCAGGTGCGTGGGCACAGGCTCCTTTACCCTCCTGTCCTCCCACTGCATTCTTCCTTTGAAGAGCTCTCTGTAGCTCAGAAATTAAGCCTCATTACCTTGCATAGTTCTAGTCAATCCTGTTATCATTAAACTCTTGTTATGGGATACCTAAGCAAACTAGCTTGTGTATAACATGTTGTTTTCTCAGCATTAAACAGTCCCATTTGTGTGGTTTTTTTCTCTCTTGGAGCCATAACCAAGAAAGACAAACCTCCCTCCTACAGAACAAGAACAAAGCATTGTTTCCTCTTTGCCTGAAATTATTTTTCTTGAGATAGTCCTACAGGGACCAAAGCCACTTTGCCATTACCCCTTAGTGCTACTTTATGTGGGATTTATAATGAAATTGCTTTGACAATTTGGATAACGATGGAGCAACACAATAACTGATGAAACACTTTGGGGCAGAAAAATTTCCTTTGGGAGCCATCAGCTTTTGTGTTAAAATTACAGTCCTAATGTAATACGCTGAAACTTTAAATAATAATAATTAAAAAAATAAAATGGAAAAGTCTTTGACTGCATTACTTAGTGTCTCTCACTGATTTTGGTTTCTGATAGTACCTAAAGGAAAATTGAAAATTGCTCTGGATCAGTAAAAGTCACATAGCTACAGAATTCTCCCTCTGCTAATCAAATGATCAAGGAATTACCTCGTTTCTATTAGTTCCAAGATGGACATTAATAACATGACTAATAGTTTTCTGGGATTTTCACTAAGCCAAATAAATTAGCTTGGTGAGACAGCTTTACATTATTCTAACAGAGAGGGAGAGAGAGTTTTATTGTTTTTTTAATAATTCTCCCCAAATTCTTAATTTAAAACTTATTCCCTAGGATATTAACATTTTACAATGTCTGTAAGCTTTTTTAATTGTCCATCTAATGCCTTTTATTTAAAGATCTCAAAACATTTAACTTCAGTTGCTTTAGTGATTAGTCTCACCGAGCTCTTAATATGGATGACAATGACACATGCAGTTTCTGGAATATGGTTTCATTCATTTGTAGATCCAGAAGACCAACAAAGTAGGTTGTTCTTCATAGCTCCACTTTACAAACAGGAAAAGAGAAATTCAGAGAGCTCAAGTACATCAGCCAAGACCATAAAACAAGTCAAGAACATGACCTACACTTGCAGTATACATTAAACTATAACCACTTGGTTTTGCTTTAGTAGGACAGCCGATCTCTTTCAATTACAAAAAGGATAAAATAGGACTGTTTGCATGGATGGATTTTGCCATGCTAATTTCTAACACATTCTTTAAGATAAAGCAGACTGATCAGTTGCTAACAAAAGCCTTTTTTCTTTTCCTTAGAAAAAAAATTATTTTAGCTCAGCTGTGAATTTCTGGAAAAGGAAACAGTTGTTGGGAGAACAGCAGCAGAGACCAGGAGAATTCCTCGTGTGTGCTGCTTTGGGTGCCTCGAGTCGGAGTAGTTTTGCCAGGAATGCTTTAGAAGCCTGAACTTCAGGTGTAGCTTTGACACTATTGTAAAAGAGATGTTGAGTTAAAAAATGTGACATTACACCAAACAGATATGTTAAAAATTGTACTTAAAGGTTAATATAATAAAAGTGTAGTTCATGTGAGAGTGATAGAAGTATTGATCATAAAAATAAATAGTGGCCCAGAAATTCAGCTGAAAAGGAGGAAAAAAACTAGTTGATATATGAAGAATTTGAGTTGTGACACTAAGATCAATGGCTGTATTTTCACCCAGTGAAGCATGAGAGCTTCAGATAAGGGCAGTTAGTCAGTGAAATACTGACTGACATACCCTTTTACTGTTGGCATTTGGTCTCCAATATTGATCCGCCTGTCACTGCCAACAAAGTATACTGACGCTATGTTTATGTTCAGATAATGTTGTGGTCAGTGTCTTACGAATGATGGCAAAATCTTAAGGTAAATAAGGGGTTAATTCAAGCATCTGCCCGCATTTGTTTGATTTTTTTATATCTTTTTTTACATCTTTTATATTACTATAATCCATTATAACCTTTTGCCAGTCAGTCGGGAAACAGCGCGCTATAATCTGCACAGACTCTGAATCCCAAGATTTCCAATTCTTTTACTCAGCAATAGTGTACAGTAAATGATAATATAGCACACTCTTTGACTGTCAGGAGTGGGAATGTTGTTCCTGAGTGTACATACGGTATCAACAAAACTGGTTAAAGAATAAATCTTTAAGAGAAATGCCTTTATTGCTTCTGTCAATTTGGTGGAGCTGGACAAGTTAAATTCATAGCTTTTCAAAGTAATAGTGATATTACAACAAAACATGTTTGCTGAGAGACTTGCATCAGAAAGTTTTCCCACTTCATTTTTCTTAACCTTTTTCTGCTGGGTCCAGCAGAATGTCATGTGTGAACAAAATCTTTGCTTCTGTTCTGTAGAATCAACAACTTGGCCTTTGAAGGGCTGAGACAGTTGGGAGCTTTCGTGCCAAGTGTGGTGGTTTTCAGCTTTGCTTCAGACACTTAAACCAGATCAAGGGTGAAGCTTTTGCTCCACTGCAACCAGGAGCTTTTGCGTGCTATGAGTTAGTAGCTGGCTGCTTCAAAATGATGATGGAGCAAACTAACTAGAGAAGAGTAGCTCCATCCAAATTAAACCATTTTTCTGTCTTTCTCACACCATCATCCACAGAGCTGTAATTTCTGGCTTACTTCTTCTGTAGTTGGCCATAGCTACAGGATCCCCTGTTATTTTATTTAGCAGAATCAAGACAAGTTTCTGTATTTTATCTTGACAAGTTTAAGCTCCAAGAGGCAAGGAAGCGAAGTAGGGCCTAAACAAGAGGTTTCCTAACTGTGGTGTGAGTATGGTGTGTCCTGCTCCAAGGTAGACGGGTGGGAGAGGTGACTTTATCTATGCAATGAAAAATTATTTATTATTAGTGTTAGCCTTCGACCTCTCATTCAAGTTCATTTGCTCTCCTCAAGCCAAAAAAAAAACCAACTTTCTAAAACAGTCCTAGTCAGTAGAATAAACATCACAAGAGCAATTTGCATTCAAAATTTTACAGCAGAAGTAAAGAATACTGGCAAATCACCTACATACTAATAGTGAAACAGTGGTTATGCTGCTGCTAACTGCCAGCTTCGCTTACTTCTCCACAGCCAGTTACAAAGAAACAATAATTTGAAAATAGAAATTTGGTGTTAGTTCTATGTCTTTCCTTCTTGTCTTCTACGCCCCATAAAATTTTGTGCTGAATACCAGGTAGTGTCATCACTGGTGGTGAATTTTGAGATGACAGCTTCTACCCACTGAGCAGAGACTGCCTGGTTTTTGAGTAATGGCTGAGTGTTCTTCTGATGGGATCTTTGAAGTTACTCCTCCTGCTTTGAAACTCCAAGGTTATATAGACTATATCAGTTCTAGAGAAGCTGAAAGTGTTGAAAAGCATAGCAATTGTATTTAAGGAAATACATCATTTTCTTTAAATAGAATGAGGTTCCACAGTTAAGATGCAGCTGGGATTCTCAGAGTGGATTGTAATCACATTTGAGTGAACATAGGAGCATCCCTAGACATTGGATGAAACCAGCTGATACTCCTTTTGCATTCCCTACTTGGGCATGATGAAAAACAGGTTAAAACTCAGAATTGTGATTCTTTACTCATTAAGGCTTCTACAGGTACGATTGAGTTTGTGGGGTTACAAGGGATGTCTTCTGGACCATCAAAAGCAATTCTTAGCACTTTGAAATTTCACCTCTTCCTGAAATGACGAAATCATTTATGCATATTACCAGTCGCTTCATAAAAGTCAACATATTTTTCTGCAATAGGCTTGAAAAATGAGACCTTTTCAAACTTTTTGTTTCAGTCAATCAGCTTTGATTTTAAATTGTGAAACTGCTTAGATATGGGTGAGCAAAACCAAACACCTGTGAAATGCTGATGGCAGCCAATAGACTCATAGTGAGTTCAGTACTGAGCTAATGCCTCACAAATGTGAGCCCAAGTCAGTCAGGATCTGCTGGTTGTCTGTTTAGACCAAGCATTTCTAAAACACCAAGTTTTATATCCAGAAAAAGATGGTTTTATTAGAATGTATATTCAAGAAGGATTTGGACAGTGCTCTCAGACATGGAGTTTGACTTTTGGGTGGTCCTGTGTGGAGCCAGGAGTTGGACTCCATGGTCTTTGTGGGTCCCTTCCAACTTGGGATAGTCTATGATTCTATGACTGTTGTGTCTCATCACAGTGGTATCCAGGCATGCTCTTGTTCTCCCAGATAGTTCTAGCTCCCTGTGTGCAGCAGTGATGTCACCTGCTGAAGAGGTGAACCACTCTCCCTGCTTGGAACTGTGCTCCTTTGTCCCTGAACATGGCTAGGCTTGTTCTGCTCCTGCCACAGTGCCACCTCCAGGTACTCCAGCCAGTGATCACCCTCTGACTTGGCCCTTTTGTTGGGTGAGATTTTGAGCGTTTGCAGAAGTCTGTAAAGCCTGTAAGTCATGGGAAACCCTATTACTACAGATAAAAATGCTTTTCAGGGTGTACTTCGTTTTCAGACAGAAAATGGGAGCAAAGGGGTATTTATGTGGCTTTGATTTGTGCATCATTTTTCAGTAAGGGCCCTTTTCCTCATATCTGTTTGATACTTTTCCAGGCTCCTATGCAGCAGGTGCATCTATGGACTTTGTTTCATTCTCCTTCAATCCATCTTTGTCATGATTTACAAAAAGAACAAAGGTGGTCATAGGTGAATGAAGCCAGGCATCCAAAAAGAATGAAGGTGAAGCACACTTGGTAATGGTTTGCAGTGATATGATCAAACAAGCTCCTACACGACTACTGACATTAACATGATGACAATTTAAAAGCATTAATGATCTGTATCAGCTTTTTCATCAGCCTGCTGAAAAAAAGCCAAAAGCAATTATTAACATAGTGTGTTGCAGGCTGAATTCTTTTCCTGTTTCCCTTTATTTTGGCATTCTGTGGTCCACTGTGACTGTTCACTGTCGTCATACCAAGTCCATTTAGACTTATTAAATGTTGCAATATAAATAATTCTGTTCAACTTTTGGAGGGTTTAGGGGTTGTTTGCATTTGCATATATATATATATAAAAATATAAATATATATGTTATCACTGTAGCCAGTTCTAATTACTTTTTACCTGTTGTGGTTTGGTGATTTTTCTCAGGATCATGGTCCTGTTCTGGGTCATTCGAAACAAACGCAGGATCATACAGCATTTCTACTATGGCTGTTTCTCTCAAGTACTGGATGCCTTTCTCAACAGTATTCCAGA
Source organism: Pavo muticus (assembly GCA_016647715.1). Taxonomy (NCBI): domain Eukaryota; kingdom Metazoa; phylum Chordata; class Aves; order Galliformes; family Phasianidae; genus Pavo; species Pavo muticus. The sequence continues at coordinate 636,950 of JACDJE010000049.1, forward strand.
CTTTCATCCCAGGCTGCAGCTCGGCTCTGAAGGGATATTTTTCCTTCACAGCCAATAACAATCGTTCCCAGAGGGTGGCGGTTCCGTCCAGACATCTACTAATCCCTCTGTCAATAGCTGTGTCTCGGGCGATGTTTCCTAGTTGGCGAGCTTCGCTACTATCTAGGGACACGCTACTGACCCCGTTGTCCCAACACCGAAGCAACCAGGCGAGAACAGTTTCACCCGGGTGCCGCATATACTCCTTTCTTATGCCTTGCATTTCAGTCATTTTCAGCGATCGACGAGTAGTGATGACAGTGACTCCCTCTCCATCATTCTCCTCTCCATGTCTCTCACTTTTCTTGGTTGCCTTTCTCGGTGGTGGTGGTCTTGAGGAGAGCCCCTCATCCGGATCTTCTTCTGCTTCTTCTTCTTCTTCTTCCCGTTCTAGACGTGAGGACACCCGTTTCCATTTCCGGCCTTCCACAGGGGCAACTGACATTGATACTGGTGCCTCCTGTGATTCATCAAGATCGACTTGGAAGTTTTCCCTTCTGGCTCGGATCTCGGTTTGGAAACTCTCTCTCTCAAGAATAGTATTATATAGAGCTCTGTAAGCGCAAGCCAAACCCCAAATAAGCCGTTCCTGCTCAGATCTTCCTGAGCTGCACCATCCCTTACCTAAATACTCGTTTAGTTCCTCAGGGTCCCACAGGTGTTCAAGAGTAAAATTCCATGACACCGGGGGTCCCCACGCTTCCAATCTTTTCCCTAAACCTCTCCATATTCCCTGCCACTCCACATTCTCTGGTTTTGGGTGCAGCTTCCTCCATATAGTGTAAAATCCTATCCCAGAGAGTACATTCAGGGAGACTGATAGCACCATACCTAAGCTGGCATCCTGGACATGCATAAGAAGCTCTGAAGAGCACCTGTAAAGCAGTCCAATCACCGTATGATGTGTTAAATTAGCCGGGATGTCTAGGAACCAGACAGGTATCCCCATGAGTGCTCTTAATTGGCTAAAGGCAGTTACAACTTCGAGACAGAACATGAGGAGCTCTAAAAGGAACCAACATGCTTTAAGGAGCATAAAGATCCTTAGTCCTCTGTACAATAATCTTGAGATGAAATAAAGATTCCTCAATGCCCGCATTCTCCACCAATAATTGTCACGGGTTATCTCTGGATACAAGTCCGTGACAGGGGGGCACAGGCCCCGGAAAAAAAAACGGAAGAGCGAGGGAAAAAAAAAGAAAGGGGTACGAACGGTTTGCCGCGCGATCCGGCCGGCCCCGGGCCACGCGCTCCGGGAGAGGGGGAAGGGCAGGGAGCTAGTGGATGGTTTTAACAAAAAGGAATGCACCAGCAGTAGATCTGAGAAGGAACGGTAATTTACTAAATTTAACTAAATCAAACAAAATGAGAGAGAAAAGAGTATCCAAAACGCGAGATCAAACCACAATACCGCGAGGGAACCACGTGCTGTTCTCCGCGGCGAGCTGAGAAGGCTGAGCCGGGCAGCGGGGGAAGCCAGGCGCTCCGTCCGGTCCGGAGCTCCACCCCCGCTTCCTCTTCGCGCCAAGTCCTCCCCAGGGAAGCCGCACCTCTCCTCCCATCAGGATACTCCACATGCCCATAAGGGGCAGTAAACGGAACCAGAACATTAACTCTTTAACTCCTACTGGTTCACATGATGTTCTGATGTGGAATACTGATCACAAAAGAAAAATCACCAAACCACAACATTACCTTTTTTTTTTTCTTTAGATCCCCCTGATAAATTTTTATGATTGTCATTTTAGAAGATGATTGTATTGCCATAATTTAGAACCTGGGTCTTGGTGTAAATGTATATACATACACATGTAATATATGAATGAACATATATAGAGATATACTCAGAGTATTCCATGTCTCCCATTCTATGTGGATCTGGGGATATATCCTTGGTTCAGAACCCATCATTTCCATTTTCCTAAGCAACATCAAAGTCATTAAGCTAAGTAAAAATGATAAATTATTTGCTGTTGTTTAAAGACACAGAAGTGTATGTGTTTGATATTGGCTCTTGTCTGTGTTTCTTACTGAGCAGCATTGCCTCATATTAGAAGGGTCGTGATTTCAAAAGACTAATACAGCAAGTCATATTACATGTGTGTATATTAGAGTGTAGCAAAAAGCCTTTGTTCATTTTGACTGCAGTGGAACTGACTTAATGCCCTATTTTGCAGCTGTTCTCTAACTAACGCTCACTCCACTAGTTTTTCCTTGCAAACACCAATTTTGCCAACGCCATGGATTGGTTCAAGAGTATTTTCAGTAATTTCTTTGGAGGTTTTGCTGGCTTGCAACATGTCTAATGAAACAATTGGATACTTGCTAGTATTTCTCCAGCTGAGAAATATTTTCTGCACATGAACTTAAGAGAACAGCAGCAGTTTTACACCAAGGTTTGATAGATTTTATTATTTGTGCAAATCAGCCCTCAAGGTGTTTAGAGTGCAGAAGCATTCATGAGTTTACTCTTTGCATCTCGTGCTCCCTTGTTACAACTACAGAAATGTCACATCATTTCTCTAAGGGTTAGAGAATGAGACTCAAAGGGCTCGACTTCAAAAGAGCCTGCCATTTGATAGTTTGCATTTAGGCATCTAAATAAGCAACCTAGCATTGCAGATTCGATTGATCTTGTTGGGATTGTATGTGGTGAACACTTCTGATAACTCGACTGCATCTTTCAGATGGCTAATTGGGAGCTGAGTGCTCTGGATCTAGCCTGGGCTAGGACTGCTTATCACCACGGAAAAGCCATTCCAGGATCTCTGTTTTCCAAATGCAGCTTGTTGATGCTGCTGTCAGCATGCCTGGCAGGCTTCTGGGCTTTGCACATCATCCTGCTCACCATCAGCCTGCTCAGCGGGTACTCCTAGCTCAGTAACTGATAGCAGAGGCTAAAGGTGAAAATATGCTTAGACCTCCTTCTCCCTCTTCATATGCTAAGCAAAGCTAAGTATTAGCAGCTGGCAAGGAATCTATCATTTGTCCTGTGTCTGAAGCCTATAAATAGGCTGATCATTAAAAGTGTCGCATACAATAAGCCCTTGTCCAGAAGCTATCTGTGGTGTGGGCTTTGGCTTTGCACCATTTTCTAGGCGTGCCAGAAGCAATGTTAATCTACCTGTGGCACTGAGGCTGGCAGAGCTGTTACCTCTTCTCCTGTGCGTGGTGCTGAATCTGGGTCAAATTTTCTCAGACCTGTGGGGTAATGATAAATTCATCCAGGTGTAAAGGGGACCAAATGTGGCCACATAGTTTTATCACAAAATAGAAAACAGTCCAATAACTTGAAAATTATCTGTAAGAATATTTTAGATGTGGAAATAAAAATATTCCCTGAATCTTTAGTGTTCTTCAAGGGAAAGGAAGGAACTGCACTTTTTGTTTTAAAGATTTCAGTGGGATCCTGCTTAATCTCTGGGGAGTGGAGAATGCCACAATCCAAAGCCAAATACATGCGCTTTAGATTAGCTGTAATAGAAAGATATAGGGTCAGAGTGTTTTGTGGTTACAGGGCTATTAAGAGACTCAGTAGACCCAGATTAATTCCTTTCCTCTGCCACAGACCTACGTTATTACCTTGGTCAGGTCACTTCATCTGTAAAGGGAGAATTATACTTACTCTTCTCTAAGGGTAACACCAAGATGAACGAATCAAGCTCATGAGGCACCAGTACTGAGCTAATGAAGGCCATTTGGTATGGATATGTGCAAACGTTTCAGGAATGTGAGCACCAAAGGAAAAAGAAGTAACAGAGAACAAAATGTAGGGCAAAGAGTGAGTGCTGCAGTTCTTTTAGGGATGGTGTTTCAGCCACGGAAGCCCCCAGATATGCTGGAATCCTTCAATGTGCTCTCAGAGGAATATGGATTAGGGGCTGCTATTATTCTCCTTTCTTTCTCCCATAATTTCTCTGCTAACTGCACAAATATCATTTGATTTCATGTCAGCCAAGGTTCTTTTCCATTCGCCAAAGCCAGTTAAATTGCGAAGATATTCTTTTTTTAAAAAACACAGAAATGTTGCTCAAATCAATTATTACCGAAAGAAATGCTTTGCTAATTGAGTTAGGACAGGCTCTGCCCATTCCATTGTTTCGATAATTCATTGAAGATGACAGGCTGCTTTGACTGAAGTCAGCCCATGTGTGTGTGTGTGCGCCCGCGCGTGTGCGCAGCACAGCTGATGCTTGCTGAAAGCTTCTGTGCAGTGAACCACAACATATTAACAGTGAAATCAAGGTTCACTAGCTGACAGGCATCAATTTGCCAGAGGCCTTCCCTCTTCTCCACCCTCCCTGGCAGATTCGGGTGCTCACACACACGTGTATGTATAATCTCCTCCGCTGTTCTTCTGGCAGATCCTATGGATACTTGGAATCTCCGTTCTCAAGAAATTCGCCAGCCAGCCTCTCATTCATAATGTCTTGTGTCTATTCCTGCAGGCAGGAAAAAGAAGTGAGAAGAATTACAGATGATTCAATTAAACTGATGTTGTGCGCAACAAAACTGAGAGCAAATGCAATTTGGGTCCTGTTCATGTGACTTAATTATCTCTTACCTCCCCACTCCACCCCCTTTTTTAGAATTTAAAAACAATTATGATATAATTGCCTGTCTGGAGATCCCCAGATATGCAGTAAATACCCTTTGTCTCATTGAACGCTCTTTCCCTAGATTCAGAATGGGACTATATTAAAAATGCACACACTCACAAAAAAAATTGCATAAAGTCATCAAATGACCTTCAGGAAATAAAATTCTGTAATGCTTTATACCCAGAAATGACAGAGCCATATTAAGTGCGTGAATCAGCCGAAGTCATTGAAGATAATTAGCTGTGTGCATTTATAAGATGCGCACACTTTCAGCACTTGAGGCAAATCCCTAGAAGTCAATTGAGACCTTCTCTGATAGAGGCTTGGAGGTGCATTTGAAGACCAAACATGCCTTTTTTTGCTGGAATTAGTAACATGTTTCAAAATTTACTAACAGCTTTTTAATGTGTAATCAGCTTGACTTAATGGGGAAGAAAAAAATCACGATCATTAAGAAGCCCATACTGAGCTTATATATTCACACGGTGGGAAAGCGCCTTGCAGTATACAGTAGTTTGGAGTAAGTAGGATCCATTACCCGTATCTACTGAAGTGCTGTCAGATACGAAGTAAATTTAGAGACCTGCTTGTCCCTTCAGCTATTCGTCACCGCTGAATGGCTCCAGCGGCAGCCCGCAGTATTTTTAGAGAGGAGAAGGATATGGAATTTCTTCATGTGCCGAACATTCTGAGCGGCTCTGAGTAATGGGATCAGCTGAAGTCACAGCTGACACTTAGGGTTGGTGGCAAAGAAGAGCATTTCGTTCAGAAGGTGAAACACAGAAATGTCCAAAGCGAGCATGGTGTTTGGGAAGCTGCCCCAGTAGTCCTCGTTGGCCGCTGTGTTATTGCTTGAAGTCAGCAAGAAGACACTAGATTATTTTTGAAATTTACATTTTTTCAGGATTCAGCACCACATTGCCCAGGCGTGCTTTCACATAACGGATGTAATAGATTGAGTAATAATAATAATAACTGTTAGCTGAGGGGCGCTAACATTGAAACAGGTTTGTCCTGAGCTTTGGGATATTTCCAAAATAATATGGGCAACAGACTATGAATAAGCTATTTTGCAAACAACCAAAGTTGTCTGTGTTATTATTTATCATTATTTCATCAAAGAAAATCCATTTAGTTTAATATTCATTTGAATTGCTTCTCTTTAAGACCTCCAAATCCTAATAATGCATTGAACGCACTCCAGAATGTCAAAATAGTAAATTGTATGTAATTTTCTTTGACAGTAAGTGGATGAGTCCTTGCCAGAATTGTTCCTCTTTACACCCATTGTGAAGTCATTGCTTTTTCCATTAAGAGATATTTGACTTTTTAAAACCCTCTAACAAGTTCAGTGCTGACCTTCTTGTAACAAATCCAGCAGAAGGTGAGCGGGGTTGGGAAGCCAGGAGTGTGTGGCTGTTCTGCTGCAGCCCCAGATCCACTCCATCCAGAACTGAGGGTGGGCATTTGTGCTGAACACTTTAAAAAATGGACGATTCTCTCAAGAATGTACTTTTTTTTGACTAGCTCTAGTTCTGACCCCCAAGCACTGTGATACTGAACTTCCAAAGCTTTGGGCTTACAATGAATAGCATTCATCTTCGCTTCTGGTTCTGATCTTGTAAAAGCTAACTCATGCATGCACAACATGATAGACCATGTTACGCCTCAGAGCCTTTTTCAGAGCTATCATCTAATACATTTTTTATAAGCCAGAGTGCATTCATAGAATTCTGCCTCAAAAGGCATTCTGCTTTAATGGCTACACTGAAATGTCTAGTCTCAGTGCTTGTGCTTTTTGGAACAAAAGGGTAATGAAAATGTTGAATTTTTTTTTATAGTAGACTTTAAATTTCAAGGTTTTTTATTAAAGGTATGATGTTTAAAGATGGAAAGATGTCTAGAAAAAAGCCGGTTACTGCTAGTCCTGAATGAAAAGGATAAGAATTTGGGTTGCCAAGAAGATGAATGTTCTTTGTGGAAATGGTTGTTGCGTATATTTTATAACACACACAGACATACGCATATGTGTATCTGCAGAGAAGCTGATCTTGAAACAAATTAGAATAGAAGAAGTATAAGGAGCAACTTTCTGTTGTTTTCGATCACGTGGCTTAGCTCAGGTTAGCTGCTGGAAACAGAAGTGAAAAGCAGAAATGGTTCCTGGATCTAATTTTGTAATGGGCATCGAAGTATTAAAAAAATAAAAAAATTCAGTTGAGAAAAGAATATATTTATGCTTATTGGGTTCATTCGTAGATTTGTCCTCTCGCTGAGAAGCTGATTTCCTAAACTTTTGTAATGTGAAGTAAATAACAGTTCTTTTGAAGTTTTGTAGTGCTTCCCAAGCAGCAGGCTGCTCATTTGGCTTGCTTTGGCCCATTTTGACCATTTCCCTTTCAATCAGAAATTGGATTTAGCAACTAGAGTTGCTCTCGGATTTGTCTGTAATTGGAAAATTTGTTTATCGTTACAAAGTGGAAGAAGTATACCTGTAGCGGCACAAAAATTGTGAAGCTTTCTTAGAGTTCCATGATAAAGAGTCTGTTGAAGTATTTTAGAAAAAGATAACAAAAAAAAAACCTCTGTCTTTATTTTAAGATGCTTTTGGAAGACTTTAAGATGAAAATTCTGCTAACAGTTGGCTGGGTTTGAGTGACTCATTGTAAAAGCTGAGCTTGGATCTGTGTTTGTCCTTTGAAAATCTGCAAAGATGGAGTTTGTCAGAATCTGGGCCTTTGATTCACTTTTGTGTAAGAGATGGAGAGTGTCTTTTGCTTTGTCTTAGAGAAGAATAATTTGCTCTGACGCTTTGTCCTCAACAGAATGGGAAAAAAAAGAAAAAGATGTTATGTATTTCTGAGTCGAATTGATGCTGAAAACAAGATAATTGGGTTGTGTTTGTTCTGGGTGAGGGCAGGGTGTTTGTGTGCTTTTTAAAAATTATTTATCTATAGGCCTATTTAGAAACTAGTCCTGTAGGTCTGCTTTGATTCTAGCAGTGATTGCAGTTGGTCTAACCTCATGTGCGTGTATGTCTTTTCATGGGACTTCAGTATCATTTGCTTTGCAGAAATGGGATGGGGGGCAGGGGGTCTTGCTGGACAGCATGTTTCATAGGAATCAGCAATAGGCCCTGCAGCAAAGAAGGGCAGCCAGGTCTTGAGGAGTGCTATTGAAAGGGTACGCAGTGAGCACACGCTGTAAGGAAGGCAATGCACATATTGATCAGATTTAAAGATTTTCTCCGTGGTGGTGGTCAAACAGTGTAGCACACACTCAGAGGGACTGTGCGGTCTCCATTCTTGGAGAGACTGAAAAATCAGCACAACCCTAAGCAACCTGATCTAGTTGGCCCTGCTTTGAGAGTGGCTTGACCAGGTGACCTCAAGATGTCCCTTCCAACCAAAATTACGCTGTGAATCTTACACAAGCTCACTCTTTAAAATTGTAGTCGTGAAATTTTAATGCTGACAGAAGCGAAGAAGCTTTAAGAACCATTCATCTGATGTTGAACAAACAAACAAAAAAGCATTGTGCACAACTTGTGACCAGAATTAAGCTAGCTAGAGCTTTTTATGTTACTTTCTGCAGAAGCAGAAACTGCATAACAGTGTTTTCTCCAATGATCGCAGTAGTAATTCAGAGTTCTTGTACCAAATTAGTATTTGTAGTTCACCTCCCCTGCACTTTGATTTTGTTGAAGAGCTGTTAGCTATTGACAAGGAGGAACTTCTTGGATCCCATAAGGCATGGGATCATCCAGAGGCAATGTATGACTTCAGAATCAACTAAATGCCCACATCTTTTCCTTCTTTTATGATTGCCAGAACATCTGGGAGCAGATTTAAAATATCTAATCTTTTAAAGCTATAATTAGCATTAATTTCTATTGCAGCAGTATTCAGAGAGCTCAATGAAGGTCAGTTGCTAGGTGAACAAACACATAAGAAGCCGCCCATGCGTCTCATGACAAGATCTACCCTCTACTAGGGTAACACATCTGAGATTCTTCCCCACAAAAGGACTTGCTAAAGACCAAACTTCTCGTACAGTACCAGGGCATGGAAAAAGTTCCAGGTCGTCTTCTGAGTCTCACAGTCCAGTATGTGTTATTTTTTTCAGTCTACCACGATCCTGAAGATATCCCTCTGCCTGCAACATATTGTGCTATTTCATGGAATATTATTTGGTCTGCTTTCTTCAGAAACTGTATTTTGCACACCTGTATCGCTTCTGAAGCAGTCTGTCATTTTAGACATTTTCAAAAGCAGCCTGCAGCAGCCTTGCTCAACATTTCTGCAGTAATGATGACAACCACTGGAATAATATAAACCACTTACTAATCAGTTTGTGAAGGCAGGACATCTGCTTTACACAATACAGAGGCAAATTAAGGAGGCTTTCACAGTAGTCTGAAATTGTGTGTTAGAGTTTAAAAAGAGAAGAGAGAAACAGAAAGAAACGAATGGTAAATAAATTGAACGATGGAGCTAGTTTTCATCCAGCTGTACACTGCTCTAAAACAGCTATGTCAGAAAGGTACCTGCTATTTATTAATTCAAGATGACTCCAGAAAGCAATTCCTCCATGCATTTTTTCCAACTTTCTAATCTCAGTAATTTGTTGGCAGACATTGTGATGGGAGAATATGTGATCAATCACAGTCTTCGCTGCTGTAATTCCAAAAGGCACTTACCTGTAGACGGTTGGCTTTCAGAACATGTGGTTTTGCATGCAGGCTTATGTATTAGCTGTTGAATCAAAACTACTCAGTCCTCTCTTGCACTGCAGACAAAGAGGGATTCCAGCATTTGTGGCATCCCAGGTTTCATGGATTTGGTTTGTATCTCTTGATCAGGGTTCCCATTTGCACCTGCTTTTCCAAAAGCCAGTTTTCAGTATCTCTAAGAAGCTCTACCCATCATATCCAGAACTAAAACTTTTAATGTTTTTCATGCATGGAAGGCTGTCAGCTTGTGTTCAAAGGTCTACTATCTGAGCTGTAATATGTGAGTGTGGGGAAGACTGACTCAGCTACCTTTGGGGATTGTCAGAGCCAGGAGTAAGACAACTGGGCAAAATTTAGATACAGATTTCATTTAGGATAGCCATTGAGCTTCAGCTTAGAAGGAGATCCCTCTATTTGATTGCCTTCCTTGGACATCTGTGTCTAGCAAGGTTTAGAATGAACATGGACCGAAATCCTAAGATTATTTTTTATCGCTGCTTAGTCCTGACAGTATGCCAGTTTAGCTTGTTCCCCGTTCACTCTGAAGACGGGATGGGTTGGGATCTCAGATTATTCTTTAAGCAGTTTGCTGCATTAACACTGTTGGGTTAAATGTATTCATTTAGAATTGGGAGAGTGCAACTCTGAACTACATCTGACCGCATGGAGAATCCAGTGGTGGAATATATCCAGTACTGTGCTTTGAATGTTTGAGATGGCACAGCATGTAACAAAAATCTGACATTCTAGAGAAAATGATTTCTTTGGGGAAATGCAGATGTTAAAGATTTGAGCGCTCGCAGCCTAAAACTAGGAGAAAAATGCACTTTAAATTCATCAATATTTCCTTTTTTTCTTTTTCCTTTTTTACTTGGAGGGAAAGTACTCATTGGCTGAATTTCTGTAGAATTTGATATTTTTGCCAATGTTAAGAGAAATACTTCCCCACATGAAAGGGAAGTACTGAATCCAATTGTGGAATCTATGTACTTTTTTCCTTTTACTTTTTCCTGGATATGCAATTCCCACACTCCTCTCAGAGCTGATACGTGTGAGAAATACAGCAAAACATAATAGCATTACAAAAGACATTTAAAGCTCTTAAAGAGTTGTTTCTCATTGAAGTCCAAAGTGATGTGCAGGTTTTCTTTCGTGCATTTATTTTTAAAGGTGATGAAATATTTAGTGCATAGTGTTACACTTTTTCCCTTTCGAAATTAAGTAATACAGATAGCATCTTTCGACTGAAATGACACAAGTAGCAGTGAAGTGAGACTCCATCCACTACAGTCTTATTCTAAACCCATAAATGTGAATAAGAACAGGTGTGAAGGAGCTGCATGGTGTTTCCTCCAGGTGATCCTTTCATTAAGGATGACACCAAAGACTGGTGTTCCTCTGAGAAACTGTGGCCTCCTCTGATATTCCTGAGTTTCCTCTGTCTGCTTTTAGCCCATCATGATAAGTTTGCTCGAGACCAGAACTCTTAGTACTGCTGGAGTTAAGCAAAAATAGGAGGTTCCCTCTCTCGTTAGTGTAACAGCTCACTTGAATGTTCTGTTGTCTCATGACTATTCTAGCATTCGCTGAATATGTGTGTGGTTTCGTTGGATCCATTCAGACTTGTTACTTACATGAAATACCACTGGTATGGCATGATACTGGCTACAACTGCCTTAGGACCTGCTGCATAATTTAGGCTAATGATTCTTTTTGTTTCATTTTGTGCAGCCCTCTCTTTCTGCCTGGAAGCAGAAATACTGAAGCGCTGCAAGAGCATCTCTGAAAAAGTCACCATTCCTCCAGACACTCATAGCATCCCTATTTGTAAACTCTCAGGTGCCCAATATAAGATCAATACTTATTTTTAGACTGAGGTTCAGAGCAAGCCCCTGAAATAATATTTTTGTAGTAATACAAGACTGAGCTCTGTGTGGTTGGGATGCACTGAGATATTCAAAAGATGGCTGTGATTTGTGCCTTCTGCAGAATGTTTCTCCAACCTCAAAATGTCTTTCCCTCAGCAATTTAAAGGTTGCCGTTGGCTGAGACTGCAGGCGAAAAGGCATTACTGTTTCTGTGAAGAAGTTAGTTGTAAACATTAGAAGAGCTTCAGTAATTTCTCTAAGGGGAGGCAACAAGCCTCATAAAAATATTGACTGAGCTTAGGCATAGCTCTTCTGAACCATTTTCACTGTAAACAAATTCAAGGCACCCGGATTGCATTTCATAGTAGAAGAGAGGTGACCTGAAAAATTTATAAAGGTAAGAGATAATTAAGAATGATAATTTTCAGTTAACATTTGAACAATGTGGCTCCATGATAAACTATTTAATGTAAGATGCTAATGACTGCATCTGGAAAGGGAACATTATATCTGTTGGTATATTGCAACTGAGTGCAATATGTATTTGAAGGAGTTTTTAGTAGGGAAGTAAAAGTTTAAGGCTAAATATGTCTCTTTTTCTTGAAAACCCCAAAACTTTTTGATAAGCTAGTGAAAAAAAAAAAAAGATAAAAATGTGCCTCACAAGCCATCAGCATCCATGGGAAAGAGATGCCAGCATGACCTAACCAATGCAAGACCCAAAGCAGGCTCTCAGCTTGTCTTTCCAGAGGTAGTATACACCCTATGTCTTGTTTGCTGAGAACAAATTAGAGTTGTTTGAGGGACAGAATGGCACCGATTGCCTGCAGAGCTGCTGAACAGACCAGTGAACCTAAAACCCCTTCAGAAGTGCCACCGACAGCAGATGAAATCAAAAGGAACATAAAATCATAGAATCACCAAGGTTGGAAAAGACCGTCTAGTCCAACCTGTCCACCTACCACCAATATTTCCCCACTAAACCACATGCCTTAATACCACATCTACGCATTTGTTGAACAGGGACAGTGACTCAACCACTTCCCTCGACAGCTCATTCCAGTGCCTCACCACTCTTTCGGAACATAATTTTTACTAATATCCAGCCCGAACTTCCCCTGGCACAACTAGAGGCTATTCCATCTTGTTCTATCACTAGTTATGCTGGAGGAGAGGACAACCTCCACCTCCCCACAACCTCCTTTCAGGCAGTTGTAGAGAGCAATAAGGTCTTCCCTGAGCCTCTTCTCCTGCAGATTAAACTGTCCCAGTTCCCTCAACTGCTCCCCATACGACTTGTGCTCCAGACTGTTCACAGCTTTGTTGCCCTTCTCTGGGCATGCTTCACGGCCTCAATGTCTTTCTTGTAGTGAGGGTCCCAGAACTGAACACAGTACTGAGGTACGGCCTCACCAGGGCTGAGAATCAGGAAAAGCAACAGGCCAAAACAATGGGAAATTAATTAATTAACCCGACAAGTGCTATTCAAAGACAGAAACAGCACTGTCCCTCCCCTAGTGAAGCTGGGAGATAAATTTTGCCCTGCAATAAGGCTGTGTGAAAGCTTCTGTTGGCAGATCCAGTGAGAGTACTTCAAATCTAAACGTTTGTGGGGATGTATTTAAGTGCTGATGCTTTCCTCCTCTCTGGGAAAAGACTGAAAATACTATTTTCTAGCTCAGAACCACTAAGCAGATGTAAGCAGTTGCAATCTATTGCTATTATATGTTAAAAGATATAATCTGTATCAGGCAGATGACTAGAGATTTTAAGTTGGATATTATTGAACTAGCGGAGGTAAATATACAGGAATTGATGCTTTGGTCTTTAATTTGTATTCAATTTTAATATCGTTTAATTGATTCTAAAGTATTTTTGGAGCTTCCATATAATCTGTAATGGTCTGCCAGAGCTTTAGATACAGTGCATCATATTTTCAATTAAATAATCCTTATTTAATTAATGCGGCTTGGTCAAGTCCTGATAAATATGGGCACCATCAGAGTTATTTTTATTTCCTGATTCATTTCTCGATCAGGACTGAGGAAACACTGCCTTGAACTGTGTCTTTAATGGTGAACTAATTTCCTGCTGAACAAATACATTGAAGAAAAACATTATTTGCATGTATTCTACTAAGGATTCCTTTGCGTGATACAGAGATAAATCATTGCACTATATTTATCCTCCTAAAACATCTGACTTGACTTTACTAAGCAACATACCTTACAATAGAAAGTCCAACGCTGAACATAATAGTAGTTAATATGTAAAAGGAGGAATAAGAAAAGAATAAGAAGAATATTTTAACTTGCTTTGGGCTGTACTGTTGTCGTAGCATCAAAACCAACCTTTATTTCTACTTGACTGGTGTGCTGCTTGGCTATTAGCATCGCTGCCATTCAAGGATCTCTCCCTTTCCTTCTCTCTCCTCCTCCCCCCAGTATTTCATTTTTATACCTGTCATGAAATGGTTGAGGTCGAAAGTCAGCACAGAGTGCATCATTTGTACATTGTGTCTCTTTTCCTTATGTGCCTTCGCTGCCAGAAAAATTGAACTTTTGTCCATTAAAAATCCATTTATTGTGTCTTGACTTCACTGAACTAAAGAACAGGACATTTCATCAAACAGTACAGTTTAAAATCAAATTAAATTGTACTCGGGCTCAGAAGATGTGACAGGATAAAGATCCCAGTCATTTAAAAAATCTTTGTAAAGACCTCCCTGATTGCACTTATTGATACTTCCACATGTCCTGTAAGGTCAGAACTGGTCAGCGATGTGAGGACTCAGCATGGGACAACTAGAAGGATTTCATTTATTTTTTTTCCCCGTAAAACAGTTGGTGAGTACTTCTTCTAAATTTGTGCTCACTCAGGTTTGACACCTGAAGCCAAAGTGCAAGTCATCATTTGGTAGTTCTCTAAGGGCTTGGGTGTAAGCGGTCCCCAGATATGATGTCCTTCCTTGTCCTTCCAAGTGAGCCTAATGTGGGACATCTGCTGCAGGGCGTGGATAGCACAGGGCTGCCATCTGCAGAGATGTCTGAAGCATGTGTTTAAGTACACAACTCAATAGCTAAACCTCTGGAAATCAGAGGAAACGTGTTTGCCCAGGATACTTACCTCATGGCCTTTCAACTTCATTAAACATATCCCAAAAAAAGGGGGTTTGAAGCATATGCTCTTCTACTGACAACCTCATCTCTTTATTGCCTTCTGTAACCATAGCACGTGGAGGAGAGCCTCATTAGATGTTTCTTATCCTAGTTACAGCTTCCAGAATGTTGATGTGCCAGAGAAGTTGGAGTCTCACAGATGGATTGCAGAATTAAATCATGCATTTACAGGGCTACATATGTGCAGAGTCTCTGGAAGTCCAGAAATGAAATGAAGGGCAAAGAAAGCACCCTTATTCCAGACCCAATCACATGGGCAACAGCTGGATTTTGCACGGCTCTTTATTCAATTAATATTCAGAAGCAACTATTGCATTTTCCCGAGAGCAAAGAGACAGTAAAAGCAAGCTGCTACATCTAGCTCCACTATTTGTCCTCCCCCTTACACAGCATTTGCTTGTCTGGTAGGTAGTTGGTAGTGTTTTCTTTCTTTTTTTAAATTCTTATAACTACATGTTACATTCGGCAAAGAGGCAACTAGGGACTGAGGGGAGAACTGCAAAGTGGTGTTCCAGAAGCCAAGAGAGAAGCATGTTTAAAGTGAATTGCACCAGCCTTTTCATTTTCATGTGGGAGATACTTGTATTGACGTGCTTCAGTGCATAGTAAACTGCTGAGATGCAGTATACAATTTAAGTCTTTGTAAGGTATGGTTTGGGTTTACATGCTAGCCAACAAGAGAAAGGTTTACTACAGTAATAAATATTTATTTGGATATCATGCTATGAAGGATTCTAAAATTTATGCAGTTGATTAAATGCAAATATGTTTCCAGCACAGTTCATTTTTTTAAAAGTAGATATAGCCTTTCCCTTTTGGAGTGTGCTTTATATTCTAAGTGGAACCAGATTACAAACTGATATTTGGAAAACATTTTTTTGTAAAGCCTTCTTTTGTTTGTGTATGCGTAAGCAGTGTCCATTTTGCTTGTGTGCAGGAGGAATACAGCCAGTATGGCTCCCAAGATGCTCTAATAGAAGATCAGGCCATGGAAGGTATTCCCTTATGGTGCAGTTTCTGGTCTGAAGCACAGGCTGGCCCTTGAATTGCTTGTACTGCGCAGGCTGCAGAAGAGTAGATTGTCTGGCAGCTTATTGTTTTTCCTGCTCAAGGCAAACGCCAGAGAAAAGGAGGTGAAAAGAGAGCTGCTAAGTTGCATAAGTTATTACTTACTGGTATCAATCTTTTCACTCTAGAAATCATTCATCATTTCTTGTGAAATACTGACAAATGACCAAGGTTGAGGGAGGTTGAGAAAGTCAAGTTTTTTAGCTTGCAATCAAATCATAGGCTTTGGGGAATCTAGATTCCCTCCTTATCTGACCCACTGATTTCAGGGCAGTGAGAGGTGGAGCACGGCTATATTTGTCTTATACTTGGTTTTCCAGTATGTCAGCTCAAATACAACCTTTTAATCTTTCATTCCAACACAGACCGAGGAGATGTAGATTGATCATCTTTAGTGTTTGGCTTTCTGATTTCAGGATTTTCTTGTTCAACTACTCAGTTGCATCATCTCAGTAGTGAACTACTTCTCTTTGGTACTCCATTGTAGTTTAAATAATTGATTTTGGTTTAATTTGTACCATTTTTTCCATTTTAACAAATTACGATTATAGTGTACAGCTTTGTCATTGTCTCATAAATGATATAACAACTGCTTGTGAATGCCCATAAGATTTTATTGTTGTGTGTGCATGTTAATAACAATATTGTGGAATGGCACAAAGATATTTTTAGCAGAATGATGTTTGCATTTTCACTAGTAAAATACAATACCATAGTGGAGTTGCTGTATCATAAATCCACGTAATCTCTTATCTATCTGCACAAGATAATGATACAAGTACAGAGCTTCTAAACAGGAGGAGTATGTAACACTGGTGATAAGGATAGATAGTTTGGGTTTGAAGCATTGTTGCTGGGATGGAGGGAGCCTTTTCGTTACCACCTTTTGTGGGCAGAACAGTCATAATGCCACCTTTAAGGGAATAATAGATGTTATAAAGAAGGATTGATATTGAGCTCTACTGAAAAAGGACGGGGAATGGCCCCTAACTTGGTATTTCAGAGTTTTCTCCAACGACATATAATGCATTTCCTAAAACATTTCCTCCAGCTCCAGCAGTTTTTCTTCTAAGTACTGATGTCCAGGCCAGAGAGGACCTCTCACTACATTTGTACCTCTGGGATGATCTGCTGTGCCCCTTACCTGAAGCAGGTCCCATTGGGTCAGGGTGCTTAAGCAGGGCCCTTGCACACAGAATTCTAAGAGTGAAACATCAGCATAATTCTAATTCCTTCTTTTTAGTTGTACTTCACTTCTTCTTTTCAGTTTGAGAGAGTATCAATATGTGTCTAAATGGGATTAAACTTGTAGAAGCCTTGCAGAGACTAGTGTTTTAGGAAATAATAGTTGTTTTCTTCAGCTGGAAGCTTTGGCTCCTGTGAAATGCATCTAGCATTTTATGAAAGCTTTGTCAAAAGCTCAGAGCTAAAATCAGGGAGTGATGTAGGTTCTACTAAAAATTTATCCAGCCATTTTTTAGAACACCAAGGCTTCAGTGAGACTGCTTAGTAGAAGTGAAGTAACCACTTCAGGCACTTAATGTGTTTAAATTGGCAGCTTACTTTGCTGCGGGATGGCCGACATGGGACAAGCCAAACCTGGTTCAGGAGATGGGCACGAAGGCAAGGCATGAACCAAACATGTCTGACCCTGCAAGCTCTGCATGGGGACCAACCACTGCGTTGCTGCTTTCCTTCCTCCTTTCCCTAGAAAGCAAAAGCAGTGATAATGCAACCTAAAAAGCAAAGGCACAGGTGATGGCACCCTGCCTGTCACCCAGGCTCCTTTTTGCTTCTCTGGCCAGCTGCAGGTAGAGCAGAGTTCAGCATCAGGGTGCTGATTTCTTTCCTCTCCTCGGAAACCTCAGCTGTCTCGGAAACAATCTTAGCACTTTTAACACTAATGAAAGTTGAAAGCAGTAAACAAAATCATGGACTAAATCATCCAGTGCTGATATGTCTTTTGGACAGCAGAGAGCCTTTTGTTCGAAGACCTGAAATAACAGTTCCATCGTGTTTTTCTTAGCGTCGTAATTAGAAGTGATTTAGGATAGCAGTGAAGGTGCTTCTAATGGGCACCTTGTGAGTATTAATAAAAGGAAGAATACATTAAACGTAGTGATTTGTGATTGGGCTGATGGGGTTAATATTTTCTTAGAATATAGCTGGCCATTCTTCTCCCAAGTAACAGTATAATGTAATTATAAGTACCTTAGTAGATGGACTCAATTGCTCCTATCATGAAAATTAATTTCAAGATCATGCTGAGGCTTTCTTTTTCTTTCTTCTTTAGCTTCTACACTATGCAGGGGGAAAGCAGACACATACGAGTGAAATTGTATTTGAACAGACCTACTCATAGCGGCCTGTCTGATTCCCCTGAACTGCTTAAATTGAAATCTATGGGAAAGGAGTGCATTTCTTGCTGTATTCCCTCACATTTTCTGTACCTACACCAGTCTCAGTTTGCTCACACGCTGTTTTAAAGCACTTGACAAACGCAGACAGATGTTTCCATTTTATAGGAGAGAGCAGTGAAATATGCCAGTTTTCCCAAAAGTTAACCAGGCTATGATTAGAGCTTTTCCAAGAAGTTTTGCAAAGCTTTATAGTCAAGCTGCCCCTTCAGCACAGGTAAACGTGCTTGCTGTAGAGTTTATAAACACTGAAACAAGACCAAGAATTTGAGCTTTTATGTTTTCCATTTTTTAATGCATGGCAAAATACAAAAGCCTAGAAGTTATAGTCTCAGGATGTATGTTCCTATTCTTTTGTGTAATAAATGAAAATCCATTATACAAAACTACTACAAAGGTTTTCAAGGAAAAAGACCAACATCTGACATGAAAAATCTATTTTTAGTGATATTTTGAGCTCCTGCGAGTAACTTTACCCTTGAAGATCTTAATGGAATTAAATCAAATAGGACTTTCAGAAACAGCTTTGAAAATACACACAAATTTATAGAGAGATCAACAACATGAAAGTGTTGGATTGCTGCTGTGTGGTTTAAAAACTTAATTACCAATACTCATTAGCAGATACACATCTGACCTATGTTGGTTTAAACCAGCTAAAAATAAGTCCTACACCCAGAAAGGAAGAGGAATGTATAATACGATGAAGCACTGACTCTTTGAAAGCATTTTATTGCATGCTTTTAAGCCCAAAGTAGGCACACACAAGATTTAGGTTTGTAGGAGTGAAATGGGGTCCCAATATGTAAGGTCCATATTTTACTTCAGTTTGGCAGAATTTCATTGCAAGATTTTATACAAGTTGTTGACCTTCCAACTACAGGGAATCAGCTGTTGTATGTGTCTGTGCTCCCCCCCGGTATTAGTATTCTGGCTTGCCCATAGCACAGGCTAGGAAGAGTTAATGAAAGAACAAGAAAGGCTGGAAATTCCTTCCATGGGAATCCTTTGCTTGGTGAAGGGGGGAGAAACATGAATGTGCTTGCAAGTCCAAGCAGAACCTACACTGTAGTTCATCACTCCCTTTCCTTCTGTTTTCTGGAGAGGTACTTAATGGTGTTTGAATATGACTGCATACTCCCATTAACGTAACAATTTTTATTCGTACAGTGCAACACCAGAAAGATAATCTCTGTGTTAAGTACTTTTCCTTTCTAACCCCTGGAGAGTCAGAACTCTAAAAGCAAATATTGTATTTACCGTAGACTGCAAAAGGGAAGAAATTAGGTTAAAATGCAAAGCAGCAAAGATAAAATAGAGCTGCTTTTGGATGTCTCCAATGGTGCTATGAGTATATACATGCACGTTGTTGTGCTTTTTATATTATCTCTAATTTGGAAAAAAAAAAAAAAAAAAATGATTACAGATTAGATCAATCATGGCTTCAGTATTTCTGGCCAAAGCAAGAAAAGACTCCATGTGCCAGCTAACCACATAATTGAAGCAGAGATTGTTTCACTGTTGGTAATTTGTTTGAGGATTTTAATTTACTGTAATGGGTATTCTTTGCTGCATTGTAACCTGGCTCCCTGTGTCTGCCTTTGGAAGGCAATCACTGCTCGCATATACCACTAAAAGGATGATGCAAGGCACTAACCACCAAAATGGAGCAGTGGCACGCTGCTGCCTGACATCTCTTCTTCAGGCTGCAACACAGGGAGAAAATTGCGGGCTGTCTGTCTAGCTCTTGGTTTGCACGGGAGCTCTATTGGGAGCTCAGCCACTGTTGGGAACAGGGGAAATGGAAGTGGAGAGTCTTTCAGAAATCGTCAGGTAAGCAGATAACCAGCGCACCCCAGAGGACAGCGCTGCCTTGGCTACTGGAACGCCAAAGGATGAATTTTTTCTACATCTGACCTGTGTGTCTCTTACTGAGGTAAGCACAAGAGCAGCAGGCGGTGGTAGCTGGAGAATGTCGCAGGTGCTTGAAAGCAAGTTGACAAAAACAGTAAAGAGAAAAAGAAGTCAACAACGTACACAACATGTTTATTTTTGTGGACTGGGAGAGAGCTGCTGGGAAGCCAAACTGTTCCCAAATGATGCTAGAATGAAGAAGATGGTGCTAAGAGTCCTGAATTCATACGCTTCGAAGCTGTTGTTGCTCACTCTCCTTTTAGAATACTGTCCAGGAACAAATCGGTAATGAGGGCCAACTACCTTTGCTGCTGTCCTTATTTATGTGTTTGATGTATGGTGAAATAATGTGTTTAGTCAAGAGCAGATAAGCTAAACATAAAGAAAAGGTGCCTTAAGGACAAAGGAAAAGAAAAGCGGTAGGAAGAAAGCTGAGTACAAAGGGAAGTGGAGGAATAGAGTATACAATTACAAAAAAAATTTGGTCAAGGTTTTAGGCAGTTATTTGTATGTCCAGAAGGCACAGGTTTGGTTGCCTGTTTCAGGTGGACAAATTATGACTTTTCCTTTGGAAGGGTGCCTTGTCCCCTCTAGGGTTACTCTCTGTGCTTTCTGTATACACATAAGTTGTTCATGGGACACTCTTCGGGATGCTTGGCAGCTTAGGCCATATGTTGGGTCTTTGTGGGCAACTCAGTCAATATCAAGAGTAAAAGTCTGTTCAGTGAAAGCTAATGGCATTGTTCCTTCAGTTCAAAAGTGGAGATTTTGTGTCTCAGTTGAGGAACTCACGTGATCAGCAGGATTGTTGTGCCTTTTTCAGGAGGCTTTTACTTAGACCACTCCTGCTGGAAGCTCATACTTAGTTTGCTCATGGATAGTTCAACAGTACATGTATTTATTGTTCATTTTGTTTGGATACTGAAAACTAATCTTTCTGTAGTGTCTGTGGTACAATTCAGTTTCAGTGTATAGATTCACCATCCTGTTGTCTGGATAATCCCATCACAGGTGTGATTTATGTCATCTGGACAAGAGTTAGGAGGAAGCATGTTCTGGATGTGCCATGGAAAAAGAATGGGTTGTATGCTGTAGAAATGTGGATTGTGACCAAAGCCTCACTTGTCCATTCTGTAACTAATTTAAATGTGAATCTGTATAGTGGAAACATTTATTGTACTGTAAACATCTAGTTGCCAGAAGACCAGAGGTATTGATTACAGAAGACAATGCCGGTGTGGTGCATTACTGGGAAGTGTAATAAGTGACAAAGAAAGCTGAAATCTTCAGGGAAATCCAAGTACCTGCAGTGTCACATCCTCACCTTTAAATGAGACACTTGGAATGACATCTTTTCTTTTACGAATGCCAAGGCTTTTCTTAGAAAACACTGCAGAACAACAAAAGTTTTCCCTTTCCCAGACCTTTGCACCAATTAGGAATACTTGTTGGCTTCTCCAAGGGAAGTAGAGCAGATGAAGGAAGTTTCTATTGAGGCTCAGCAACTGAAATTCAATGCTTTTAAATCACATTCCTTAACCTGGCTAGTGAGAGGGGTTGTATTAAACCACAAATACCTTAACATCTGGGACTTACTTGTTCCAAAATGAACACTGTCTCCCTTTATTCCCTATCTGTCTCTCTCTGCTCTTATAATATTTGCCTTGTACTGATTCCCCTTGCTAATTGCAAGCCATCCAGCACTGTATCAAAAAAGCCATTTTAGTTGCTTGATTTAATGCTTTTTAGTCATCTTGGCTTTGCTGATTCATTGGTCAACCTTGAAAAATCAGAACAGTGCAAACACTGCAGTGCCATCAGAGGGCTAGCAGGTTGCGCAGGGGACTCTTACTGATTAGTGTCATTTTTTTTCTGAGTTGAAAGAGCTATTGTGTTTAAGGCCATGAGATTTAGAATTAGGAGTAATTAAAAGCCAAGACTGCTGCCTTTATATTTTTTAAAATATGAAGGGCCCCAGGAGTCTCTGTAGTCATTAGAAAATCCTATTCTTGTGCTAAGCTTGTCCTTATAAGCAGTTGTTGGCTTTCCTGAATGTAAAGCAGGACCTTGTTCAGAGTGGATGCTGAGAGGGGGGAAAATATCATAAAGGCAGGGAGAAGAAAAGTGCGTATGTGTGTTTGGGGGGAGATAGTGGTTGCGGGGTGGCTTTGTAATGTGTCCTTAGCAACTGCCTTACCACTCTGAAGGGAAAATAGGTGGTGGGAAAGCATTCAAGGAAAATGGGTCACATTTGATCCATGACCTAAGAGGAAAAGTGGGGGGAGGGAATGATTATTTCAAATCATTAAAGTGGTCAAAGCATACCCCTGTAAAGCTCGTTCATCAAACTGAGCAAAACTGCTCCTCTGATCACTTGGTTATGTGCTGGAAAATAGAGCTCCTGCTCTCCCAAACACAATTGCTCCACAGCTTTTGTGTTGTTTTTTTTTTCGAAGGGAAAAAAATTGTTTGGTTTAAGCACGCTGAAGTAACACAGTGATTAGACATGACAGTTTGGCTGTGGGGCCTTCCTTTCAGTTCAGGAAAATATAGAACACAACTGAGCTGTCCTTTCCTGGTAAAAATGAGGTCATTTGTAAAGCTTTGTGTACATTTCTGCAGCGCTCACACGGCTGAGCTCGTAAAGCGCTTCTCCTCAAGTCCAAATCTCGCTTCCACCGATATACCCATTTTTAAGAAACACAAGCCCATTGACCATGTAAGATTAGGAATCACAAGCTGTGATTTAGGCTTAATGACTCCTGGAGGATGCATAGTTGGATGTAGCTGTCAGTGCCCCAGCTGCTGCAGCCCTGAGTGCTCTGCCTTTGCTGACTCCGAGCTCCTCACAGCGCCGTGCGGATAAGGGAAAGCTTTTTGTAATCTCCTTCCTTTTCCATATGAGCTGCGTATCTGTTCTGAAATATACGAAAGTGCACTGTCAAGGTTGATTTTTCTGTTTATTAAACATAGAAATGCATTGTATATGTTATATTCATTAATCCCTGTTGTTTGCAAAAATCCCCCGGGCAATTAGAATTTATTAAATAATTTATTGTATGTAAAAGCTGATAGCAGTTTTCATATCTGAACTATCTTTATTACACCAATCAAATGTTATATAGCTGCTAATATTTCAAGGTAGTTTTAATTAGCATCTCAGCCTAACACAACTCTGTCCTGGAATGCATCATCAAAATAAATAGCAAAGGATAGCAGAGAGTGTCCTGGATGAATGACTGGAAAAAAGGGAGTAATGTCAGATGTAAAGTGACACACCCAATTTGTGTTCCTGTCCACCTTCAAACTTCATGGAATATATGTCTATTCGGACAGAAAACTCTTGATACTGACCTCCAGATTATCTGACTATTTTTAGTAAAGTATTGACTACTTCAGTCAACTGTGCTGTCATTCAGTCCAGTCATAGAGAGATGGAAATACAGGAAAGTAGGAAGCATTCAGTATGTTGAGCTATATAATGAAACTGCTCAGTATAAAACAGTAGATTAAATATCCCTGACTTTATAGCAGAAGTGAATTTAGATGTGCTTTGTTTCCTTCTCCCCTTTTTTTCTTAACCACCTATTGAAGTCCTCTGGGAGTGCATCGTGTTTCCTAACATACGAAAGTAGTAGGAAAACATCTGGGCTAACAAATAAAATTAGGTCTGCTACTTAAAAAGCAGCCAACATTGTTTGGGGCCTCGGAGACACTCCTGTAATGCAAATAATAATAGTGGCTTTGGAAAGTATTCACTTCTGCTATGTTGTGTAATTTTCAAATACTGCTTTTAAAAGAGAAATTAGAATTGCATGAAGTTAAAAGGAAAAGCATATCATGGAAGGTTGTTTTTAGGTTGTTGGGTTTTTTTGTCTTTAATAATATAACAGTTAAACATGTATATAGTGCTTTCCTCTGAATGCTTCAGAGTACTTCATTGGCATGGGAACATAATGCACTCATTGTAAGGTGAGAGAAATGAGCACAGCAAGTGGAAGAGACTTATGAAAGAGTGTGGCTGACAAGCCAGTTTTGTTGCTGCATTGTCCTCTGTTCTGTACCATTAGAAATGCTTCCCAGTTTCGTTCTTCCAAAAGATTTTGTGTCCTCTGGAGGTGGTTATAGCTTGGAAACAGATGTGCCTTATATTGAGCTGTTAGTAATATCCTTCTAATGAATCTGAAATTGTTTGAGCGCAGCTGACCAGCCTCGTGGTCACCGACAACCCTGCCTGTGTTCCCCCAAAGCAACCACGAGGCCGCAGCTCTCTGTTGTCAGGAGTTGGACTAAAAACCCAGTCTTCAGGTTTTTTCTCCATTTGTCTTACTTATGGTGACAAGCTCAGCAGGTTCAGGCCTCAAATTATTAAAGCAAATGTTCCTATATTAAAATCCCATTTATGATGCTTGGATTCCCCTGTGTTTCCTGTATCAAGCAGATGAGACCTGGGAGCTTTGGGTCTGTGTTCTCCCTTCAGCAGTGTCCAGGTGCCTCCACCTGCCCCGGGGCAGGTTTCTTCCCTTGTTCCATCTGCTGAGCAAAGGTGCCAATGTCTGTGCAGAGAGGGCTTGTATGGAAAAACAGTTGGAAGAGGGTTAGAGATCTTAGGCATCCACATACCTTTAGTAGTCCTCCGGCTTTCCAAAGACTTGTCATCGCAAATAAGAGCTTTTCTACTTTGAGGAGGAGAGGGAAAGAAGAAAAAAGAAAAAGAAATTAACCCTGTGATGTGATGACAGAGATTTCTCTAAATCATACTGCATTTCACACTGGTGCTGACAGCCAACCAGACCTGAGATGGTCCAATTTCCACAAGTCGAGAACACTACAGAGAGCTTAAAAATGCAGCCAGAAGTCTTTAACTGTCTTCTCTATTGAACTAAACTGTTGCAGTTAAGAGGCTTTATACATCACAGGATGGCCAAAGGAATGGGGATGGTATTCCCATTTTTCCCATGTCCTCCTTTTCCATGTCTTCTGGAGGGTGCCAGCCAGTCCACAAGACCTGGATTCATTTTTCAATTGTGAGTAAAACCTCCACGGAAAAAAATAACCCAAAAGGATAAGCTTTTGTCCAAAACACGCTATTACAGAAGTTATCTCATCCTTTTACATTTCTCCTGTGGCAAGTATTTGCTATGACCTTACAAGAGTTTTCCTGTTGGTTTGGCAAGAGGCTTTGGAATGGCAGTGCTTGGATGGATTCTCACCATGAGGTTGTGCAGAGCTCCCTGGCAGCTCGCAACTAGAAGATGAAGGTCTGCCTTTGAAGTCAGCAGTGACCCCACAAATGACTGCCACATGGCTTCGGAAGCGTGCGTGTTAGGGTGTGGTTATGTTGGGATTTTTTATAATATGTTTATTAGGAACAGTTAAACCAGTTTTCCTGAGGCTTTTCATTACTTTGAATGATGCCTTTAAAAGCAGAGTGGCTCCTTTCTGAATTATATGTAGTTTATTTTTTTTGTAAGCCTCAAAAGAACATTGTAGCCACGTAAACCAGGGAAGCAAAATAACTCGGTAATATGAGGGTAAATATATGAAACTAAATAATATCTTGCACTTTAATATTCTCTATTGTGTGCTGGTGCATTTACATAACCACTCTCTAGCTTTTAAAGAATATGCTGGCAACCCAAAATACACAGGAGAACAAATCATGTTTTGAAGAGTCTAGAGCACACACTGTAATGGCATGTTGACCTTTCAACAAGTGAGAAATGGAGACAGTGTGACCCATTTTGTTATATGCACAGAGCAGTACTTCCCATCCTGCACGCATAGTGTTTATTCTATTAAAAATTGCTTAGCATTATGGATTTGAAGCCAGTTTGTCTTCTGTAATCTCCACGTCACAGTTGCATGTCTTGGTAATGGTGAATTTGGTGGGACTTGGTTCTGGGAACGTTTGACACTAGCAGTACTGCGTAAGACTTTCCCAGCTGCAGTTGAAGCCAGGCTCCAGCTTAATTCGCTGTTCTGTCTTCCATGAAGTTATCGTGAGGGCTCATGCCACATAGAATCAACTACCAGTTACAGTGAAGATTTTGGTTTTTTGGTTCATTTGTGGGTTTTCTTGGTTGTTCCCCCCCACCCCCNACGCACTAAAGTGAGTTATAATAAAGTGAGTTGTAATTACATTGGAAATCACTGGGGAAAATCACTTTCTAACTATTGACATTTTAGCAGGAACCTAATGAGGTACTTAGGTTTTTCTAGTACGTAGTATGGAGAAGTGGTTATAAAAGATTCAGAAGTTTGGATTTTTTTAAAATTCTCAGTAATATGACATGAAAAAAATACATATATATACATTAACTTTGTTGTCAAGCAGTCTGATCAGAGCTGAGGTCAGCTCTACAGAAAGACTGGGTACTTCTCCAACTCCCTTTTCTGCTCCCACAACCTGGCTAGACAAAGAGATTTCCATACTCCTCTTTGAAGAATTGGGAAGTATTTCCAAGGCAGCACTCACGGTCTCTTTTACTAAGCAGGCAGAATTTGGAAGAGGTGGAAGGAACAGAGGACAAGGAGCCCCTCTGACCCTGACCCAAACCCCTGCTGTATTTTCCATTTAAATGGTAAAATCATCTTGTTTCCTGTCCTGCATACATGTTCAGAAGAGCTACGTTTTCATAAGTTTATTCATAAGAGTAGTAGTTGAGAGCTTTCCACAATGTGCACGGTCTTTCCTGCCTGTGTGCTTTACCATCAAGTCTTGAGAGGGACAAAGATTTTCTTCCTTGTTTGCCTGTAGGTTTAGGGTTTCCCCCTTCTCTGCCACTAAAACAAGCCTGATCCTGATTTTCAATGTCATCGTTTTATCTGTTGCCTCTCTAACACTCAGCTAATACCAGAACCCAGTTTTCCAAGACACTTCACTCTTACAACAGGATGGATTCCATCTGAAAGAGTTTCAAAGGCCGGATAGTGATGCAAGAAGAGATGGAACAACCTCTGCCACCTCTTGTCTTTCCAGCCAACAGCAATGCCACTTAATGGATAGGCAGTGAACATCTTAGCACCTCTCATCCATCTGCAGAAATTGTCCTAGAGGTCTCCAGGACAGGACTGCCCCACTCCTGCCACGCTCCTGACTTCTAGGAAATTGCCAAAGTAAAACCTTAGGTACCATGGTAGGCCATCCTGCAGCACCCAAGAGCTGTGTTTTTGTATACACCATTTGTGTTCCCACCAAGGTCTGCCTCTTTATAACAGCTCACTGCAGCTGTGTTTGTGCATTGTGAAATTGCATGCTTTAAAGTGCCTGGTGAGGCAGATCCTTCCAGCTTTGCATGGTAAGGAAACAAGTGTCACCATGCAGAAGTGCATCTGCGCATGTCAGCTGAGCGCTTCTTCAGCGTGATATGTGCAAAATATTTCAAAAGGAAGCAGGCAATTAAATTTTGAACCAACATCTCTTCAGTTTGTTGGGAATTTATCATTTCACATAGTTGCAGTGTTTCATTGTGTGTCGTGTCTTATATGTACACAATTTCATTTTAATTTTTTAATATTGTCTTTCCCAGTTGTTGGGAATTTTTCTTCTTCTTCCGGACAGGTTATACATATGCTAATAGAAATATGCCTATTATTTGAAGCACAGTTCTGCTTGTCAATGAAGCTTCATTAACACCGTTATCACTGCCTGACATTTATCTTATAATTTTCCTGAGTTGACTGTTACATCTCCATGGAAACCCAAATTGCAATTGAAACAAGTGAGATAATAAAGGCATACATGGAGGATTGACAGTATGCAAGCCCACAGTGTTTGCAGGCTACATTTGTTTATAACTCCTCAGATAAATCTATTGCAGTAGAGATTTTTATTACCTGTCTCCTGTCTTTCTATGCTGCTTATTGCAAGGTTTAGAGCAAAAATATTTTTTATTTTGCTTTTTAATTAGAGCAATAAATTTTATTGGGCTCATCAAGGGAAGTTAGAGCATTGGCGATATAAATTCTAGTGTGATTTTTGGGGGGGTGAAATATGAATGGTTTCAGGAGATTTTGACACTATGTAGACTAATGCATTCTGAGGTTGATTTGGGGGGTTGCTTGAAGCAGCAAAAACTTACAATTGCAGACTCCTGATTTGCTGACTCTTTCAGTATGCAAGAAGGATCTTTTTCTTCTATACCTAAGGACTTGAGCTCTTTAAGTTCATGACTCTAAATCAATTTAGATGGTGCCTCAAAGCATAGAGTCATGAAACTGGAGTGGGTCCAGAGTGAATTAATCTGAAATTAATTTGATTTTGAAAGGCTCCATCTGGCTGTGTTTGGAAAAGGCATTTAGACAGATATATAAACAAATGATCATCTGTATTCTATATGCCAGATGTGGTGTCAAAAAAAATGAAGAAATGGTTTAAAAAAAATCAGCTGAGGGGGATTTTGCTATAATGATGCTCAACTTCTTAAAATTACAATTGCATCATACTTTGGACAATAATCTTTTCTTATATTGTGATTTGTAGATGGAGGCAGGAAGAGCAAGCCTGATAGGTTATTTTGCTTTAAGTAAGAAAATTGAATGTCTCAGTTTGCTTTATTTCAGATCTTCCATAAATAAACAGGTAACTGAAACTAGGTCTACCCTTAATATGGGCAGAGCTGGGATCTTCCATTCCCTTTATAAGGAAGCTATTTAGATAGAGCAGCCATGTTGGACGTGAACTGCTGACCTCTCTCCCTTTTGGGCACTACGGAAATAGCTCTGTGATCTGTGAAGCTCAACAGTGAGCAGGTACCAGTGTATGCGTACACATATGGGTGCCAGGCTTGAAATATGGTGGGTTGTAAAGTACCTCCTACAATAATTGTTTGGTTTTAGTCTGCTGAAACCATTGATGTGTTTCTGCACAAATGCTTGGAGGACTCCTGCCCATCTCTTCCATCCCTCCTCAGCTCCAGAACACAGTTGGGCATGAAGTAGGCAACTCTTTGTGAACCTCAGAACTTGCAGATGACTGCCAGGCTGAAGATAAGAATGCTGGAATGGTCACATCATTAATTACTACATTGAAGTTTTGGGGGGAAAAGGAAGAAGAGAGTTGTGCAGCAACTAAATACATTTTGAGCAGCGTTTGGGATATGGAGAGAGAGGCTGAGATTGTTGACAAGAAAACAGATGGTCCTACGTGTCCTGAATTTTAAAAGCCTGATACTGTTCTAATTTGATTGTTGGCATGTCACAAATATATGTGCATTTGGGAGTAATCAAATACTGTTTTTTTTTAAAGTAATACCAATAAATGTTTTCTGCCACATAGAAAAGAGTATGCTTCATTGCAAATATGTGTAATCAGGAAAGCAAAGCATTAATAATCCACCTGGTTAATACTGAGCAGTCAGCTACTTCAGATGCAACTTCATAGGAGAAATCATGTCAATCGTTCTCCAAACATGTAATGTCCTTGTGCAAGTGCATGAGCACTCTCTGTGGTATTGTCCAGCTTCCAGTAATGAGGAGTGGGCCCCTCTGCAATTTCAATCCATTTTAGATATAACACAGATATTTACACAAAAGGATAGCCTCTGCCCGAGGAGATTACTGTGGGAAGAGACAGTGAGGAGTATGATAGAAGTGAAACACAAAGTCACAGCCATTGTTTGTGAGCATCATAGTTGTGGTGAACTGCCAAGGTTCTCCTCTTGCCAAAACAGAGATGCAGAAATGATAAATGAGAAGCTTTTGTTAATGCTGAATTCTTCAGGTCAGAGCCAGATGTGCATATATATATCTACCTGTGAGTTGGCCAACAGAAAAAAAAAGATTTTTAAAAATCATGCCTTTGGTATTTATTGGTAATGTTTAAACTCTTGCATTATTTTTTTATTGCTGCTTGGAGCTAGAAATATACCAACCTTACAGGTGACAGAGGCAGACCCAAGTTAGTCTGAAGATTTAATGTACAAAGCAAATTCTGCTCAGGAAGCAAAACTGACTTATTGGGTAGTTGCCTGAGCAGAGCTCTGTCTTGCAGAGCGGTGATGCCTGGAGGACCTCATCCAGACTTGGATTAATTAGCTCCCAAAGCCTGCAGGAAAGCCTAGAAGACCAAAGCTGGGGCTAATACACAGCCTCTCCGTGAAGATCTCCAAGCACTGTTAGTCATTCTTGTCATGTGTCCTTAGAAATCAGTGATCCTTATCCATAGGGGAACAGGATGGGGATCAAACTCAAGAAAGTAGGGGGATGGGCTCTGCTTCCTTCAGCCATTAAGGGGCGGCTGTCTTCTACTGAACACCGAGCTTTTACTAGTTCCTGTTTAGTAAAATCTACCGGCCAGCGTAGGCAAGTACTTAAATATACTGAAAATAGACCATTGTAAGTTTTATCAGCATAAAAAAAAAGATACTACCCAGTTCTGACCTGTACAGATGGTGCATTTAATTGTTTGCTGCCACTATTGGATGAACTAGTAATGATATTTTAATTTGTTCCTAAAATAGAAGACTTTAAAATAAGCAGCTCTTCCTCACCCTGTTTACCTTCCCTTCTGCACATGTTCTTTCCCTTGTTTTTATACATATGTGTGTGCATGTGTGTAATCTAAAGCAGGTATTTTAACTTATGTTGCTCCACTTTCATCCGTGTACAGCACAAGCACATCACAAAGCACTACTGCATGTTCTGTGTTCTAGAATAATAGGTATAAAGTAGGTCCATACACCAGTGGGAAGAGTTGAGACAGTTAGAAGGCACCACACTGAATATCATTTTTTTTTCTTTGATTTTTTTTTTTTTAAGATAATTTTGAATGTGGTTTTTTTTCTGTAGCAGATATGCAGAGCTTTTGTGACATTACTGCTGCTTGCCTCTACAGTTCTAGGAAGTGTTACCAAAAGTACAACATTAAAATAAAGTCGTTTGCTTTTAAACACGTATGCAAGGGATCTTCACACTTTGGTCTGAAACCCCAGGGTTAAATCAAACTGTTTTGGAATGGAGGTGATGCAGCGACCCAGAGGCCAGAACCAGAACAGCCAGAAGCCTCTAGAGGTACATAGTTAGCAGTGAGCATGGGGAGGTGACAGCCAGGTCATGATCTCGTTTGCTTTGGTGAGCACAGCTCTTAGGGCTTCTTTTAAGAAGGCAACAAGCCTCAGCACAGTGGAGTGAGTGCACGTGCTCTAACGTGCACCGCAAGTGCATGCAGCAGTTGCATTTTAACATAGGTATTATGATTTCCTTTGTATCCTCGTTTCCTTCCTGTAATACTAATGAGGAATCTCTGAAGAATATTTTATCTCAGGTGTGCACTGATGTTTTTCTGTATGTGTGTGGTTCAGAACTGTACCCAATTCATGTTACC
Source organism: Pavo muticus (assembly GCA_016647715.1). Taxonomy (NCBI): domain Eukaryota; kingdom Metazoa; phylum Chordata; class Aves; order Galliformes; family Phasianidae; genus Pavo; species Pavo muticus. The sequence goes on from JACDJE010000049.1 coordinate 668,094, forward strand.
CTTAGCAGCACGCATTCTGACCCACCTGTTTGAAAGATGACTTCCCACTGCTTCTCCTTCTCCCAGCCTGAATGTATTCTGTGAAAAATTTTTTCAGCATATGAAAAGGGTTTTTTCCTCAGATTATCAAGAGTCCTCCTCTGTGACATGGTGCTACTTCCTTAGCCTATCAAAAAATTGCATATAAGTGATGGCATGTACTAAATTTGGAGTTTATCAGAAAGCAAGTAATCCTTTCTAGGACCTATGTTTTACCATGGTTTGTTGTACACAGAGAGTTAGGATAGCTGAGCTGAACACTGACTCCACCAGAAACAAATGACTGTGAATTTAAATTGCTTGTCAGGACAGTAAAAAAGCCTGTGTTGTCTTAAGCAACATTATGCTTTTACAGATAATTTCCACAGGCATAAAGACAATGCAAGAAAACATCTTTGCATTTACCGTTCAGTGCTTATGTGAGCACTTGAGTATTATTAGCTATTGACAAGAATAAAATCTCAGCTTTGGATGCCAGGTATTAAAAGCCGTCAGAATTGTTTGTGTAGCTCATGTGTGTGAGTGCAAGTGCTGTTGCTCTCTGCTGGATGGATGAAGAATTACTTGTCTCTTTGTTAGAAGGCTCTACGAGTCTGTAAGACGAAGTAAAGAAGAATGTTTTGTGAGCTCAGAGTTTTGGATCCCTCCTGAAATTGCAGTTGGCCTTCAGTGTAGCATAAAGCCAGCTCAGCGAGTTGTACAGACACTAAAAGTTGTCACCTTGCCTATGGGCGCAGAGAAACCTGTCAAAAATTGCTTTGTAGACATCACTACAAATGCAGGACTAGTCCCAGTCTGTGCTTCTCCATTAATTGGGGATGATGTCAGAGTCATTCAGCAACTGCCAGTATGGATTGGTGTAACTTAATAGTAATTAGTGGTAGTGGTGGTTTATAGTTCAGCCAAAAACTGTACAAGACATTACAGCGGGTGCAGTGAATGATTTATGAAACATCCTTTCCTCCGAGCTGCCGTTGAGCTACTGCTCTGTGAATACTCTTCTGGAGGTGACTTTTTTCCCCCCAAAACACAGGTATTTAGTCATTCACAGCTTACAAAAAAATAGAATGGCTTCTATTTTATATTATTTTTTTGTCAGAGGTTCTGGCCCTTTTTTTGCTGGCCAAAATCCAATTTAGGTAATTACATTCTGTGCTTCTAAATCCCAGCCCCCTGCAGTTTCCAATGGAGTATGGTATTGTTCTACCCTTCCTGGCTGAAATTGTTGTGTGATAATGCTCCATGTCATTAAACAGCTGCCGTCTGTCACCTTACAATGAAGTCATCCCTCTCTAAGCAATGAGCTTATAAAGCCCTTTTGAGTCCTTCCAGATAAAATTTGCTCATAATCCAGCAGTTTGGATTTTCAAGCATGGTAAGGTGATGGTTTTTCATCTCTTGAAGTCCTTGAAAGTGATGGTGACCCTTTGGTGCTCATCCCATATCCTGATAGTGATCACACAGCTCAAATGTAAATATTTGGTACTGTAAAACCCTGATGCCTGCAAATGTCTTTGTGCTAGGCTGGATTTACACTTCCAGCTTCTTTGTCATCATGCTCCTCTTGTCTTTTGATGCTTAGGAGTTAAATGTTCTTCCAAGGGATGCTGTTTGGTCATGTACTGTTAAGTGTGAAAAGGGAAAATCTCCAACAAAACAGCAAAACAACCAAAGTAGGGTGAGGACTGCAAGAGAAACTGACCAAAAGAGGAGACTGAGAAGCAATTTGACTAGGACTGAAAATGGGTTTGAAACATAGCTTTCATATAAACCTATTAGTCCCCATAACAACAGGTTTTCAGCACCTGGCTTGACATCTCGTTCATGAATGGAAGTGAGTGGGGATTAATGCTAAATATATTAACAGTGATGAATTTAAGAGGGTTCCTTTTGATTCAGATTTTGTTCCTTAAGACTGCCCTCCTTAGCAGTCATTGCACTTCAGCAGTCTTGCCGTAATGACAGATATGAATGGGAGAGGCAGAGAAGGCGTCTAGTGGGTTTTGCCAGTGCCCCTGCTTAAGCAGCAGTGATATTAAAACAATCTCTAGCTCCTCAAAGAGTGGCCCTGTCAACTTGCTGAAATGATGGAATGGTAGTTAGGTTATTAGAAAGAAAATTGGCACAAATTGAGAGAGACGATGCTCTGGCAGCGACCACAAGCAGCCATCAACTCGGTGGCTTAATCTCTGCCCTCAGGCTGCTCTCTCCGATACAGATGACACCTTGTCAGCAAGGATGATGTGCTGGGTCATCCCGGAGTCCAACGGGCTAAATTGGCCGCAGAGGGAAGGGTTGCTGCGGTGTAGAGACAGCAAGCCACATAATCTAATTCTTCTCTTTCTTTATGTATGTCATCATTTGGATACTGACAGTAATTGTCAAGGGATTCTCTTCTTAGTGTCTCCTAGCCACAGCTATCTCTACACTCATACTTGCAAGAAATGGTCGTAAGCTTTCACAAAGATTGCTTGAAATCTCTTGAAAAGTTTAACGCATGATTTCTTTTTTGTGTTGTTATTGAAAGGTGTCCAAAGGAGGGCTATGGAGATGCTGAAGGGCCTAGAGGACAAGGCATGTGATGTGTGGCAGAGGTCTCTTGGTTTGTTTGGCCTAGAGAAGGAGACTGAGGGGAGGGCTCATGGGATACTGGGATATTCTATGGGATATTCTATGGTTCTGTGATTCTTCTTCCTGGGTAAAGTGGGCGAGGAAGATGGGAGCAGGAAGGAACTGCTCCCTCTGGGAGTGACTGTGGCAGGGAAAAGTGACAAAAAACTATACAGCTGTTGGCCACTACAGTGTCTTTGTCCAGAGCAGTTCCTGCCAGAACGGTGAAGATGGAGGCTGGGAGAGAAGGGAACTCATCTCTAGCCGAGAGAGTTTGTGAGGGGGTCAAAAATATGTGATTGGATTTTGCATTCACCTGAACAAGCCCAGTGAGAGCTGAACTCTCAGTCAGGTGTGCTTTATACTTACTGTTCCTCAGTGGATGACTCAAGTGTGCGGAAGGGATTTAATCTGTATAAAACCGTTCCATTTTGTTGGATGTTTTTTTTCATTGTTATCTCCCTATTATCTACTTGCTCCGTTGGCTGTAGTCCTCTACCTACTGTCAACTGTGGATAAGGATGCTTCTGCAAGTGCTGATGTCCTCCTTGAAACCCCAGCAGAGGTGGAGAACCGTTCTTCCAAAACCCTCAGTAGCATTCATTTGCACTGAAGTCAAACGTAACTTAATGAGGAGCCTGACTATGCTGGCAGAGCTCACTGCCCTCCCTATGGGCTCAACTTGCCTGTCCCCATTTCCAAAACGTTGGCAGCTCAGTACAATTCCAAACCTCTGGTAGGAAAGAATTATAATGAAAAATCTCGAAGTTATGCTTGGTTTTTTTTTTCCTGAATCTGCAACAGTTAGCAGACTGGCAGAGCTGTCAGAGGATGGTGGAATTAAATCCAGAGAAATTTTAATGACTTGCCCAAGTTAATTCAGGCAGCGAGTGACAAAACCTGTCCCCTGGAGCGTTGTGTCACAGTATACCGTAGCCTACACCTGCAGTCAGAGCGATCAACCATCTTTATCCAATAAACCATTTAAGGAATATGATCAATGTAATTGCTCTTCAGCCCCACCAAAGTAAAGAAAGTGTGTAAGCACTGTGTTGAATTAGAAGAGATCTTCGCCTGTGCCTGCACCTTTAGCTGAAAGCAGGAACTTGATGGTAATAGAGCAATTAACCGGAATAAACAGTTAGAAGTGTTAGGTTTTGTGGTTTCCTCAAAATTGTCTTGTTAGCAATGGAAATTGTAGTAGTGCTCTCAGTGGTAAAGGTGGTTTGGGTAAAGGAAAAAGCAAAGGACTAAACTTATTCTTTATTAAATACGACCTCTGCTGTAATTTGAGGCAAACACAGTAATTACGTGTGGATTTCTTAAAGAAGAGATCCAACAGAGAGAATGGATGAAGGGCATAATTTAAAAAGGAACTTGACTCATTTTTTAGTGTAAACAAAGCAGAGAACAAATGAAGTGAAATGTGAAGTGGATTTCTGAAGGAACGCAGTCACCTGAGCACAGCACAAAGCTGCACAGTGCAGCTGCTGCCTTTTCTTGTCTTTGCAGGTACAAAATAGTGTGGGAGCTGCTATTTTAAGCTATAGGTCAGGGATTTATTATTTCTTCTTACTAGGGAGGTTGTTTTATGCATTGCATAAACAAATAGGAAATCTGAAGAAACAGCAGAGTGTATTTTTCCAGAGCTCTGCGTGTCACGTGGGTGCTCAGCACTCCATGGCAGCCTTGAAAGTTGCTCCCATTGTGTATCATTGGAAAGAGTCAGGAGTTTTTTGTTTCCTAGAGTCTGAGGTGGGGATTGTTTAGCGTATTAATGGAGGTGTCTAATATGAGGTCTGTGTAGAAAACACAACTTCTAAAGGAGAAATCACGATGGCTGCATTGGTGTTTTTGGGACCTGCAGAGAATCCTCAAATAAAGAGCATCTGTAAAACAAGAGAGGTCATTTGTGCATGAAACACGATAGAAAAGGCTGGGCCAAATCCTTCAGTCTGTTATTCAGGCAAGACTCCCACTAGGATCAATGGGAATTTTGTCTAATAAATGAGTGTGATAAATCCCATTGCCTCCTGATCCGTGTTAAAGGCACTTCACAAGTGACGATGCAGCTTCTTGTTGTTGGTTTACAGTCTAGCTTTAATATAATTTTCTCTCCCTGCAGTAAGCAGGGCAAGTGCAGAAGTTATTATGGGCATATTAACGCATTTGGGTGCCTTGCGCTTCCAGGGAGATGGAGCACAGAGGGCTAAAAAAATCTGTCCTGGCACATGTTCCAGCTGTGATGCAGGGGAATGACACAATGTAGTTCCTTTCTTGCCATTCTTAGCTTTCCTTTTTTCACACGTGAAATGATTTTGGTCCGGTTTTACAGATCTCGGGCTCTTCTAAGCTTTCCTGTGGTCATTCTCTCTTGAACAACTGTCAAATGGAGAACATGTGATTGAAGCCAAGTTTTTCAGTAGTGGCAGGTGGCTCTGAGATGCATGAAGGTTGGGATGATCAACGCTCGGCGCTGCTGAACACGTGCCTTCTCCTCACTTCCCCCAGTGGGAGGATAGGAAGAGTGCACTGAAAGTCACATCTCATTGGTGTTCCTCCTTGAAATTCAAGCATCCAAATCTCATATCACTTACAGAATCTCTAGCCAAATTGAAATTATCATCCTTAATTATCAGTAGTAGCAGAAGAGTTGGGGGTTTTATTTTTACTTTCACTTAGTATTTAAAATTCTTTGTTTTCCGTACAAGGATGTACTCCTCCTAAATCGTAATATGTCACATGTCTCAGAGAGCAGGGGTTTTTTTTTGGTTGCTAAGTTCTTTTCCCCAGCAGAAGTGTGTAGTTGTTTTGAAGTTAGCTGTACATCTGGAGATCAGATAGGGGAACAATTTACAGGGTGTGAAAAATTTCAAACGCTTAATGTCCTCTGCATGGAGAAAAACTTTCTGAAGCAGCATTTTAATTTTCTGAGCAATTTTACCACTGCTTTCTCCTTTTGAATGGTGCATTTTTGTGTGCCAGGCTGCCATAAACAATGTGCTTTAGACTGGCACTCTCCAGACTGCTTTTCCTTTTTAAAGAGCGTAGGCAACTAATCGGCAGCAACCAGCCGCATAGCTGGAGTGTTTTCCATTCTAGGCAATATCATACTAATTTGATGCACACATGGATGCTTCACACAATCTGCAAATTCATCGCTGGCATCTTGCATTAGTCATCTGACAGATTGCCAAGTGTTTCATATTCTTTTCATGTGACTTTATTACAAAACACACACACACACACACACACACACACACCCCAGCACTGCCTTATTTCTGCCAGTAGCCAGTTCAGTGAGAATTCGCAGCAGTTCTGTTTACAACGGCCATGGAGAGAAATCTGTACTTACTTGCCACTCTCCTCTGCTTTAAAATGCAAAAGTACTGGCTTGCGTTGTGCAGCTCTCTTCTTATATAATGACATTAAGCAGCAGCCTGCAGAGAAAACCAGACTCAATGAAAAATGTAATCGCATTGTTTTTTGTACATAATACTTATGCTATTAATTAAATACCGATTTTTTTTCCTGCTCTGTGCCAATTGACATCATCTTCTGCATCTAGCGCACATGAAAACTGCGTAGTCTCCTAACTTGCCTTTTCTTTTTCATCTCTTCTTCCACTTTCTAGTAACGGCACAGCTAACAAGATGAATGGAGCTTTGGATCATTCAGACCAACCAGACCCAGATGCCATTAAGATGTTTGTTGGACAGATTCCCCGTTCATGGTCGGAAAAAGAGTTAAAAGAACTTTTTGAGCCTTACGGAGCTGTCTACCAGATTAATGTTCTCCGAGACAGAAGTCAGAACCCTCCCCAAAGTAAAGGTACAGTAGTTGTACTCTGCTTGTTTTCAGGGATTTTCTCAGTGATCTTGCTTGCCTTTAGAATTTCCAAAGAGGCTTGCATCTGGGCTGTCTGTTTTGAAGCATACTGTGTTGAGCTATGCAGCATTCCTAAGAGAAGAGAACTCCTGAATACCTATCGATTGCTGTCTTCCTCTTCTTCTTAAATTGCAGTTTAAATGTCTGTTATCTGGAAGCGAGCATTCCAACTGTGCGAAAAATAACAAAAGATTGCCATCCTTGTTTAAATTATTATTGCCAAGAGACATGGAAACCTGAGCGGTCACTTTCCCAGGATTAGCTCATGAAAAATATAATTTTCTACTTCCTTTTGTTTCCTCTCTTTGCACCCCAGGTGGGAATGATTTTCAGGATACAGAAGGAGAGAAAGAATAGCAGTGGGCTCTTGCTACATCATTGCTCCAGAGGCAGTAACAATTAAAAAATAGAATTGCCCTGCCCTTTCTCAAAAATCTGATTTCTTATTTTTGTGGTCATGCTAAGGGATTGATTTTTGGCAGCGGTATTTTTCTAAAAGAAAAGGATAGTTTTTTTCTTTCTGCAGTTTTTCTGCCACATACAAAGCATTTGTCCTTAACTGTATTGCTTTCTTTAGCTGTATGTCTATGCACATTTAGGCATGTGACAATTCTATGTATTATACTTATATAATTATAACACAGGCTTATGTGTAGCCTTAAAGTGAATATTTTGTCTCACAGAATGTGTTTTTTTCTCTGTGTATTTTCACTTACACTTTGAGATCGTCAAGTTTCATATATTAAATTGTTGCTGGCATTGCAAATAATTGGCACCGCTCAGAGGCATTTGTGCTTGGTTGTGAAATGACTCAATAGTTACTCGTTTTTAGTCCTCTCCTAGCACTGCATTTAAAATCCTTTATGGGGAATCTCGCAGAGTGATTCTGTGGGCTAGCAGCTATCTAATGGTGCAAAGCAGCACCCTCGAGATTTCCAGTTCAGTGAGAGGTGATGGCTGTCACATGCAGCACACAGCACAACTCCGGGTGCTCCCATGCTTTGTGAGCAGCACTGCCCAGGCTCAGCATTTCCTGCTTTTCGCTGTCCCGATTTAAGCAGTCTTGTGCTTTGAGTGATATCTTTTGGTATGTCGTTTCTGGTTAAAAGAACAGGTATTTTGTCTCAGTATCACAGCGACAGCAGGTAAAGGGCTCATAGGGGTACCCTGCTGCTTCTCAAGTCCCAGAAGCAGAAGCAGAAGGTATTTGTTATTGCAGTGTTTCAGTTCTGCTTCCACTTCCCTCCGTTCCCTGGAAGTGATGCAGCTGAGCGTGCAGCCCCCTGCTCTGTTAGCCCAGTGCCCTCACCAAGCGTCTCTTCCTTGTAACACTGGATAGAAGGCAGCATTAAGGGGTCAGGCAACTGGATTTTCAGCAGTCCGGGCTGCTATGGATGAGCAAACTCCTACTTAGTTTAAACCACTAAAATACTGAACTTTGAGACTTGGCCATTTAGGAAGAGCTGATTCTCGGGCCACAGAAATGCCTTCCCACTAAAGCAGTAAATGAAGTGAGAATGACATTGTGGTTAGACAGAGGAAAGTCATTGATTCCCATTTCTGTAGTGTTTTCCATTATACGGTACCTGTCCATCAGGCAGCTGGAAGGCATAAGGATTAAGCACAGGTCATGCAAATCATTGTAGACTAATTATGAAGCCTTGTATTCCCCGTATTCAATATTCTCTTTGAAAAGTGTTTTGCTGTTGTTGTTTCGCTAGGACTCTTTTCCGCCACTCAGACACGATGCTTTTATGTCACTTCAGGCATTATATGTTTTAAGAGTAAATGAAATTAATCCCCCAGAAAGACAGAGTAACCTTCGGACTTATATTTCCCTGACACAGCAGTGAGGTCCTCCGGTGGTCAGCTTTTCCCTTGGAAGCTGTGGAGCAGCCTATCTCCGTGCTTCCTCCTGGCTGAGGCTGCCAGCAAGGCTGCCAGATATAGAACCTCTTGAGTTTCATGTGGGTATCCCTTGACCAGGAACGATCTTTATTTTCTTAATCCAGTAGCACAAAGGATTCTGCATGAGAGGTTAAGAATCTGTTACAAACAACAAAAAAATCACCCTGAAAAATATCTGATAGTCTTGTTCTCATCGCAGTGCATGAGAAATGCTTTGCCTGTGCCATGTAATTGGTATTCAATATCATGAATTGCGATGACGAAAATGCAAGTTAGTGTTACTACACATTTGGGGTTGAGCTTGGCTCTTTTCTTTGAAGAAAGACATTTTGATTTTTGAAAGATTTTTCTCATACCAGATGAGGGCTGTGTGTTGTTAGTTTGGCCAAAGGGGCTTCTGCCATTTGCACAGACTTTTTCCTCTGATGAGCTGTTTATGAAGCAGCAATCCGAGTGTCTCCCAGTTCTGTCAAAAATAACCATCGGCTGCTTCTCTCTCTCCTGCTGTTATTAAAAGTGCCTTTCATACCCTCGAACGACAGACGGCCTAGTTCATTGCTTTCCTACTTCTTGTATTCCTTGCCAGCTCCAAAAAGCTGAAGCTGAAGGAAGAGAGGTGGAAAGCCAAGTTTGATGGATTTGGTAAAAATAGAGAAAAACCATATTACTTCCACAGAAATGCTGCTTCTGTGCAGCTTTGTTAATTGGGTCTTATACCACAGGAATGGCTGCATTTCAGTGGATAATGGATGGAATATCCTCCGTAAGTAGGAAGCTCCTCGTACTGTCCAGAGTTTGCAGCCCTCTGGTTCTTTTTGGATGCACAAAAGAGCTCAGCAAAGTAATTTGACTTCATGTGTTTATCCCCCGTTGTTTTGTAAGACTACTTCCTCTTTCTGCAACAAGAGAAATCCAGGGGATTAGGCAAGCACTATACACACACATACAGAATAAAATAATTGTCAGGAAATCCCATAGCATTGAAATAAATGGCACTTTCAGCTTCTGAGGGCTAAGGGCATTGAAAGTCTCAGATCAGCTGTCCCTGCTCCCAGCCCATCTTGCCTCCTTTATATAATTTATTCTGGGCAGATAGATGACTTTTTCAGACCAGTTATTAAAAAGAGCTCCTGTAATACCTCCACCTCCAATGCAGTGAGCTCAATGTGAAGGTAGCATCCAGCACCACCAAGGCTTCTCCTTTTCCCCACTGCTCTCATAAGATGGAAATATTTCTCTCATTGCTTTTGTTTCAGTGTTGGAGTGCTGAAGCAGGCAGATGACACAGGGCTGCTTACGCTCTCTGAGATGTAGCAGAAGAGTCTTGAGTTGGATCTGCAACATCGTTCTTGTACCTTGCCCCCATTTCCATACCTGTTAATTCTTGCAGGGCTGAAGTACCCATGAAGCATGAGGCTGAGCCTGCTCATCCAGGAAGCAAGTAAAGGCACATGTGACAACCACCTCTCTCTTGCCTTGTAGCCTTTTGCATACCCATTATCAGATTAGAGGTAGGATGCTGAGTGAACAAGGACGTGCTGTAGGTAAAGGCCAATGTTTATTATTATCCTATTTAACATGGTAATTTAAGTCTACCGAGAAGCAAGCAGGGGAATCTGATAATAAGGCATTCATCTGCTACATACAGGCGAGACAGGATGGGCAAGGCATATCAGAGGCAAAAGTTATCTGATTGCTTGGGTGTAGTTGTGGCTATAAACAGGCCCTTCAGAAATCCTCCTGCCTGCAATGCATCCTCCAGTCCATCAAACCCCACACTCCTGCTCAGTGCCCCATTCTATGTGGGGAAGGAGGAGATGAGGGGACTCAGGCAGTCCTGCATGGGAGTGGAGCAGAAGCACTCTGCTTGGCACACAAGCCCACCCTAAATACTAGCAAAGATGTTAAACAAGTGCTCCTTGCCTACCATTGCCACACCACTCAGCTAATTGCACTCTGCCTGCTCCCAGAAGCAATTTCAATGCATTGGATTTTGCAAAACTATTTTAGAAGTTCCCTTCAGCCAGCACTGCAGGAGTCAGGGTTTCTACACATGTTTTCCACTGACATACTTTGAGTTGAGGATGCTCTTGCAGGTTCCCATGAATGTTGTTTAGCTTTTGAGATCTGATTAATTGTGTCCTGAGCACGTACACTGCAGAACTCAGGACTGCAGCCATTGTGCATGCATATTTCAGACTAAATTTTAGTGATCACAGCTGAGAGATCTTATGTTACAATCCTGGGCTTGAAATCTGTCATACACTGAATGAAAAAGTACTTTTTTTTAGCTTTTTTTTAGCCTTGTACACTGTATAAAGTATCATGCAACAAAGGCTGGCAAAAGCCAAATTCTACTGTTAGATGCAAGCACAACAGGGCAGGAGAGCAGGTGATGAAGTCATGTTCTCAACTTTTTGGTTTCTGACCTTGGGGTGTTTAATCTTTCAAGAGCCTTAATTCTCAAATTTTATATGGGTTATAAGTAGCGTTATAAAATATACTGTAGATGTGAGCTGATTTTTATAAAAGGTAATTCTTATTCTACAAATCTGCTGGAGTTTTCAAGAGGTTTTTCTGAGAGTGGACAGGTGTGAAATTGTGTATATAATCAAGCTGGATTTCCCAGGGGCATTTCACACAGCGCCACACTGGAGCCTAATGTACATGGCTGCTGGTGAAGCAGGGAAGGGCCTGTTTTCATACGGAGAAAGGAGCTGGTGAGATGATCGAGGGCAGATTAGAATGGGGGAAGGTTACAGGCCAGGGGAAAAAAAAGGGGATGGTGATTGGAGAACCACAGGGACTGGTATTGGAGATCGATACTTTTTCACTCTCTATGTAAATGGCTTTGACAGAGAGAACCACTAAGTTGTTATCCAACTTTTTGGATTGCACAGAAGGCACTGGATGGGGGAGAACCTGGAGCAAACAACCTCATACAAAGAAACTCAGGTAAAACAAACCGTGGGCAGGAAGAGTAAATTTGAGTTTTGAATGAGCACAGATGTTGAATGAGTATCTTTTTCAAAGATTCAAGAGCAGGAGAGGATTTGAAGAGTGCACATACCATAAAGGTACTAACATGATGTTTTGTGTCTGTGTGGTCAAAAAGGCACTGAAAATGCGGAGCTGTATAAATGGGAGCATTGAATATAGCTTTCAAGGAAATACCGTACCACTTAAAGAAGGATTTTTTTGATCATGTTTTAAACTACAGTTACCAATATTTAGCACCATTCTATAGAAAGGGGCAGAGGTCCAGAGAAGAGCAGCATGATTTTGTATGAAGTCGGGAAGGGTTAAGCTATGGAGAAAGGTCTAAGAAGGTTAACTTGTAAAGGGCTTCAAGCACTGACTTACAAGAAAGCAAAAAGAGAAGAAGCTGTGGAAGAATACAGGACTGTACCTTGGTCTGGAAAGAAAAAGTTATAAGGGGATACGATTGAAGTATGTTGAAGTGCATACCAAAGGCAGGAACAGATCAGCTCTTTCAATTAATATCGAACCCCGGGACTGCACAGCATAGACTTAAGATTGAGAAACAGCAGGCCAAAAGGAAAAAAAATCTTCTTAAGTCAAACTTTCTTCTTCTACATGCAGCGTAGAGAATGGTCTTCTAGAAGCAGCAGCAAGAAAAGTTCAGAAATAAACTTTTTCATGCCTCCATTTTGTGTTTTGACATAGGCATGCCTGGAGTTGTGTTGGACATGACTGCTCCCCACATCCCAGCACAGTTTCACCCCGTAAGCAGGATGGGCTGCCAGGGCTGTGAGCCTGGGTTATCTATGCGCTGCTTGATGAGGGGCTGAGGTTTCTGGTGACCCCTGATATTTTTGGATGGCTCTGAAGAGAAGGAGCAGATGAGGTTAATGTCCCATTGCATACTTGATTTCAAACCTGTTCTCCACATAAATCAGTCTCACTGTATATTTCCCTCATTGACTATGGCAAAAAAGTCCTCCGCTTCAATACCAAAATGTACCCCAGCAAATCCCATGTAGTCAGACTGCAGAACTCCTGGAAGGTCTTCGTGCAGATCCTGTAATAAGAGCAGGGGTTTTGTGTTTGTGTGCTTGCAAAATAGGTACAGTAGAGGAAGTTGGGATGATTGAGTAGAGAGTGTTTCTTTGGTTGTGATATTTAAAGAGAGAGAGAGCATGTAAAACCTTCCTTATCCTTATTTGTGATGTTCCTGTGTACAGCAGTGAATGACTACAGAATAAAGCTTTATTTTTAGGCATTGTTTTTCTCTGTGTTTTTACGGTATTTACCACAGAGGAAGCTTGGTCCAGAAGTGAGGACTCGAGTTGTTTCTGTAAGAAATTTAAAAAAAAACAACGTATCTCTAAGGGATTTAAGTAGATTCCTTTGGGGCTCATCGGCTGCATTTCTTTATTGCAGCCTAACTGTGATTTGTAACTGTCTGTGAATTTTGAAAACTTAGCTAAGACTGTATAAGCACATTGCTAATTAAATCTATGCTGAAAAAGTGCATAAACTGGAATGAACTTGAACAAACTACATGAATCGGTTTAGTTAACTAGATAGAAAACCAATACTCAGGCAAGCCCTTAGAAGCGCAGAACTTCATAATCAATTGCGGTTTTCTTAATAGATCTCTAATGTTCATGCCTGATAAACACTTGGAGAAAAGATGCATTATGTAAAAGGACACTTGAGCTTCAGTTCAGACGTTAAATACATCCAAGCGCTTTCCAGGTACCTCTGAAAATGCCAGAGACGCAGCTGAAAATGTGTGCACAGTTTTTCTGATACTTCGGGATAAACAACAATAACAACAACAAAAAAAAAGCCAAATAAAAAAAGGTATTTGTCTTTTTTTTTAATATATCATTATTTTTAAAAGCAATTGAGGGCTAATGATTAGAAATAGGGAGCTTAAAATATAGGGTCTTTTAAGATAGTGCTGGAAAAGAATATCTTGCATGGTCGTTAAAAAGGCAGGCAGAGCTTTGTTATAACATTGACTTCTTCAGCACACCATCCAGCATTTACATGTAGAATATTTTAGAACCTCACCAAAATAATCCCAAATGTCTTAAAATATAAATGGGTAATCTGTTTTTAGAGATGCTGTCATTGTATCAGAAAGGACACATGGGGAGGCAGTAAAACAGCCTGAACTTTCAATAAAATTGAAAAAACAGCTAATCAAATTTCATTCTTAAATCTGAATAATATGCCCAACCTCTCTCTCAAATGTATAATCTCAAAGGCAAAAATTGTAATACATGGAGAAAATCTAAGTCAAGTCATGCACGCACTTGCACGCAGGAATTCATCAGTGGATATAATCCCCAGACATAAAATCACATACATGTTTAAATATTTTTAAGATTGATGCATACATTTAAAACATACACGTCTGCAGTAACGCAGGACAGAGTCGATTTGAAATTTATGGTATCCAGTTTCTTCAGTTGCAGAGTAGATCTCATATCAATGAGTTTTGATCCCAGAACCCAAATTTCCTGCTTCATTTTTTTATTGAGTAAACATACATTACTTGTCTGTTACTGTATGAAACAGGATGTGTGCTTTTCTTAAAGAGCAATGGCTTCCAAAAAGCTCTTTCTTCATTATATATTGTTTCTAGTTCCATTCAGTGCTAACATTTGAGCCATTTGCTCATGACTTTTGTAGGAGGTTTTACGAACGATTTGAAGGTGGGTCTGAAATCTTCACACACTTTGGCATGGAGCTCAAAGAAAGAAAGTGTTCTACAACTGAGCAGTGTCAAAATGAGATGTGGTTGTGAACTAGCCTCGTGAGCATGCATTTCATCTACACTGCAGCTTCCAAGACTCATTTCCATCTCATTGCTTTCATACTGTACTCCTGTCACCCCACAAAAATGAGACACTGGTGCACATGCACACATGCACACAAATAAAAGTGTAAAATTAAAACCCACAGTTTGAGAAGTTTTGCTCGTGAAAAGAATCCAGAACAGGAGGAATTTTTCCATCACTGCTGAGATGGTGTGAACAACACTTACTTAGATATTACAGTGCAGGGTAAAGAGCCAAAAACCATGTAAAATGGTTTAGTATAAATATGTCATCGATTTTCCTAGTTCTTGATGTGAATTTTAAATCCTGGGAAAGCCTTGAAAGGATGCCTGTTAATCTTCGACCTTTTAAAATATGTTACAGAACGGGTGGTTGTGTAGCATTTGCAGTGTGAATTAAATGCAAGTTCATTACTTTAATCTTCGCTGCATTGGACCTTGCTGCCCTGCATATTCATTTGGGGCAGGAGACAGAAAGCAAGGTCCTGAGTATGCTTCAGTGCTGGCTGGACCCGTAGCCTGCTTAGTGCCAGGTGTCTGTGGTAGAGGAGCCAGGAAGAGTTGGGCAGTGCCAGTGGTAGTACTGCGGAGCTTTTTAGACATCTGTCCACTCCATCGTGCACTGTCAGCATCAGCATGTTATTTCAAACAAGTAGCAAATAACTTCTAGGGACTGAGTCTGTTAGTGACTTCTAAACCAGGCTTGAGCTTAACTCCAGCCAGTGATATATGGGTGGAAGGCTCTGTGTGCCATATAAATCTGCTGGTCTGTCTACCTCCATGAAAAAGGCATTTTCAGGAATCTGTGGTTCCTTTCATAAGCAATTTCTAATTGCTTATAAAAACACTCTGAGAAAAGCTCGTGAATAAATTAAATGTGAATGTTTCCAGTGGATCTTTTCAGGTTTTCACTGAACCTAATTACTGTCTCATCTATGCCCATGAGTATGCAGTTTTAAGTGGGACGTTAGATTCCACTCTGCAGATTAAACTTTGTGATGCATAAATCCATTATTATTTGCAGTGGAAAAGGCTCCGGTGTCTACTACCTCATGGTTTTAATTTAAGATAATGACTGCATCCCAGTCATACATCCTTTCAGAAGAGTGAGATGAGCTGGAAAGAGGTGGAAGAGGTGGTTTTATAATAAACCGTGTCTCTTATTTGCCTAACTGAACTGGGCAAATTTGTTTGAAACAATAATTAACTATCCTAGTAGCTCAAGATGTCATGCTTTCAATTGCAATTTTCGGGAGCTGTACTGCAACGGGAAGTGGATTAATGTAGGGTGCTGCGTGAGACATCAGGGCTGTACGGATGTGCAAGGCACCATGTGGAGCAGCACTGCTTAGCCACACTTCTTGAGTGTTTTGCAAAGGGAGACAAATACCAGCATGCAGTTGTTAGCAGCTGGAAAAAATGAGATACACAGGGCCGTGGGACGTTTCCCAAATTGCTGAGTGACTTGGAGCAGGCAGGCAGTGCCTGTGCCTGGATGAAATCTGCTGCCTTCATTTTCAGCACTCAAATCTCTGAACTCTTTCGGCACAATGATTTTGTGATGTTAACACTGCCCAGGTGAACTCAAAATTGGTTTGATCATGTATGAAGTGGATATGATAAGGACCACTGCCAGAAAACAAGCATGTAGCAGACACATAGGCACTGAGCCCCGCTCCTTCTATGTCCCCCTCAATTAAAATGGGTATTAAACAGTAGGTCTCCTTTTCATTTGCAGATCATGGCATATAAAATCATTGTAGATTTAACATGGATTGCATTGAGTAATTCCTCTGGGGCTTCATCTTCTGTAGTGCAAAGGGTTTTGTTGTCATTGGCTCAATTACATTTTTCTCATTGTCACTTTTAATTCACTTCATGGGCGTGGGGGTAACTCTCTATGGAAAGGAAAATGCTGAGACTGAGAGCCTCCTCTATCAACTCGATATAAGAGTTCTCCCTTGATGTCAGCTGTGCCATAAGAGCTGTACGAAGTCGCTTGATGGGTCCCTGTCCACTAGGTCTTGGGCTTGACCAAGAGGATGAAAATCATAGAATCATAGAATGGCTTGGGATGGAAGGTACCTTAAAGATCATCCAGTTCCAATCCCCTGCCATGGGCTGGTTGCCACTCACCAGATCAGGCTGCCCAGGGTCTCATCTAACCTGGCCTTTAACACCTCCAGGGATGGGGTTAGTGAGAGTATTTATTCCCTTTTTTTATTTAATGCTGCAAAAAGCAAGCTTTGTCAGGCTATGATGTCCAAAGAGACATGATTACATCAAATGTTTCTCATCCTTACATTTCGTTGCACTTACAGAGATGGAGAAACTAAGCAAAGTTTCCTTTTCCAGTACTATAACTTAGGCACAGAGAGCTTAAGAGTTGTGGTGGAAGGTCTGCCATACAAAAGGGCCTGAAATGTTCACTGTGTGTATGTGGGGTTTTCCAGTATACTCACCTCCATCATGCTCAGCAGGCTTCTCTTCGTATCTCTGTGCCTGTCCTTTCAGCATTGCATTGAATTCTCCAAACAGTTATGGGTATTTGTGCACACTGAAGTCTTGCTTTTCTTTAGGAATTGATTACTTTGTTTTGGAGTTTTGGTGCTGGGTTTTTCAACTAATGCCAGTTTCCAGTTTTGTCAGTCATTTGGAGTACATTAAGTGAGACCTGTAGGAAAGCAGCTGGGAGTGCCACCAACCTCAGTGACCGTGGGTTTTGTCAGTAGCTGCGCTCAATCAGGTGCTGATAGCTATCACAGAGTATGGTTCCACACCATGACACTGATGTGCCCCATAGCTATTAGTAATACCAGCTCTTGTGTGAAAAGTAGATACGAAATTGTCTCAATGCCATAACCCCTTCGTGTTTTTTGGAAGAACTGAGCAAAACGCAGCACCAAAATTCTGCTTTCAGAGTGCATTATCTCCCAGCCCTTATATTCTCCGCATTCCCAAGTGTTAGTTTTCCTTTCCAGTCCTCAGCTACTAGCGTGCCTTTCTGTGCCTCGTTGCTTCCTAGCTCTCACGTGGGTATATTTTGAGTTAAAAGGTGCTGTGTGAAAGTGGGGAATTATTATTATCATTATCATTATTATTTTAGATGCTGCAGTCTAAGTAGTTCAAAAAAATCTCACAACTAAAGGTCAGCATAGCTTGTAGGTTTACACATGCACAGTACAAGTAACCTTCAGAAATTTCCTCATGACAAGATAAGTGCAGCAATTATATTTAAATGAGTGCAGGAGAAAATTTCACTGTAAACTACATTAGCTGAAGAGTGTATGCCGTAAGAGGATTTAATTGAATTAATGTTACTTACTATCAAATGCTCCATCTAGTGTATTGCCAGGTCTCCTTATTACTAAAAATAATATTTGGTTCCTAAAGACCCCTGTTCAGCTAAGCACACAGCCCTGATGACTTCAGCAGGTGATTAAAGTTGAAGCATGTTCTTCTTTGCTTTGCTGAATAGGAATAGGCTTGGAGATAAGAACAAATATCAGTGTATGTATGTAAAATGTAATCACCTCACCTGCCACAGATGGTTTTCCAAGCATCTAATGAAGGAGTGATTTTTGGCAGTTGTCAGTGGCCATCCCGGCTGCCATGGATGGTGGCCATGGCAAAGCATGAGCGCATGTGTACTGCAGGAGTGGGGCTGGGCGATGGGTGCTGATTGCACAGGCCCCGCTAACAAGAGCAGGGATTGATCGTGTTGGAGAAGGGTTTTGTTGAATAATGCTGCCGGTATTTTTCATGCTGCCATGAATACAGGATTCTCACTCTTGCATTATACAAAGATGCCACAGTGACATCCAGGAGGGTATTTTGCGTGACTTCCCACATAAAAGCAGAAATGCAAATAAGCCATGTTAACATATTCACGTTATAGGAAAGCTCAGATATGTGGAAGCAGAGTGACATAGCCAGAGACGTGCTTCCAGCCAGTGATAAAGATATTCACAGTTTTCCCACTCTGCTCCTGTGCTTTAACCATTAAAGAGAAGATGTCGTGTATTGGATGTTTCTGCAAAATATTTTTTAACGGTACAAATATCATTGAAGTATGCAACTTCTTTATGTTTGATATTATTTATTTTCCTTTCATATTCACTCTTTAAAAAGAACATATGAAATTTCAGAAAAATTCTCCATGCATTCAGCAACAAAAGCAAAAAAGTGGTTTTGGACCATTCTCGATGGAAACTGGGAAATAGCAGGCTGGTTTCTAAAGCAACTTTCTTTATTGTTGGCCAAATGAAATGGCAGAAGTTTTTATTCACCCACGCGTCTTCCATTATAATGATCCACATTTCACTCCCGAACTTCACCCACCCCTGTTTGTGCATGCAGTTGACATTCTGCTGTAGTCAGTAGGGCACATGCCATTCAAAGGAATCACAGTCTCCTCTTTATGTTTGTGTTTTTGGCTTTCTTGTGTGTGAAGAAGCGTAATTGCCCATGTCAACTGATGTTCATTACACAGAATTGTTTAGCTCTCTTAAAAAATCATTGATCTGCTTTTCCCTTGTGAAAATATTCAAGGTCTCAGTTCACAAAAGAGAAATCAGCATGTAAAGCAGGAGAATAACAATCTGTGCTGCAAGGAGTGGGAGAGCAATGTGCAGTGCGTCTAATGTCAGAAGCACTTGCTGGCTTAAAACCAAACCAAAACAAAAAAAAACATGATAAATATTCGGTAAGGATGAGAAACATTATCACCATTGTGGCCAGATGTGATTTTTTGGAACAATCTTGTGTTGAAGAGAGAGTAGGGATTCTTTTCAGACATTTCTTTGTAGTGTTTATGATTGAGTGTTCATTAAGTAGTGCCTGGCATCTCTTTTTCCATAAGTTCTGTGGCTTCATTTTGTATTTAAGGAGGGAATTGCAAAAGGTAATTTGGCATTGTGATCTCAGGGATGTGGTTATGGCTTCAACTTTTGAAAGCTTCCCTAGAAACACATTGCTTTGCAGATATATTTTTTAGGGAATTTTGACTCTCAGGCTATTTTGACCCCCAAAAAATAACTATTTTTTAGGGAATTTTGGCTGTTTCTGGACTCATGGAGTGACACATTGCATGCACACAGCGACTCGAAGTGCAGCTGCCTCCACTGTGTGAGAGAGTCATGCACTGCACACAACAATGGGACACGAAATCAACGGCTCCAGCCTTGACCGTGTGCTCCTATTAGCATTTACTATATGTACTGCAGATGCACTTAACAGATTGTAAGACACTCTCTACAAACAGATTGTTAAAATGATCTTTGTCCTGAAACACTGACAGCACAAATGAACAAGATGGACTGAAAGCTGCCATGAGACTGCAGAGTGCAGACGCCAGAGTTTTGGGCGCTTGTCATCAACAAAAAGGGCTTTGTGCATCTTTCTGAAGCAAAGATCTGTTCTTGCTGATCTTACTGTACAAGGCTGAAATTTTAAATAAGATTTTAAAGAAAATAGCACAAAGCTCGTTAGAGAATGAGTAGGAGAAGAGAATGTGCCTACTTCTGCCTTTTCTTTCTCATCTAACAGCCCTTCTCCTACAGCTGCCAAATTGAGCGTGCCAGAGGAGCAGACTTAGAACTTCGGGTAGTGGATCACAGCATTGGAACAACTCCCTGAAACAAGTCTGGGGCGTGCGGAGCTGAGGCTTTGGTGACCTGAACGTGGGATGTACTGATCATGGAAAGTCTGACACTCTGGAAATGACAACGCGAGCAAGACTCTCGTCTTGGCTCTGCCTCACTGGGCTACTCAACAGGAAAAATTCCAATACTTAATGTCTTGTTCGTCATCCAGAGCATGTAAAGAGATCATCCACTTAGGCCCTGGGTGGCTAAAAAAAACAAGAATTGCTCGTCTTACTTATTGAAGTAGCTAATGTGCATTTCAAAGTGCTGAGATTAGATGTTCGCTTATGGGGGAAGGAGGAGTAAAAGCGATGATTAATTTCAGTGGGACAATTTTTGTAGGAATAGGTGTCTCAATGACTGTAGGTCATCTGCAGTTGATATAAGAAGGATATAAGCCTGCTTATTTATTTTATTAAATCAGTAAACCATTTACATGAAAATGGCAATGTCTGGATTCTGCAAACAGCCCTTTCAGAGGAGCTCTGCTTGGAGACAACACAATTTAGTCATTTTGAGGCACTTCTCTTTCAAATGAAAGCCCTCACTCACTAAAATTATTAAAGAAAACATTTTTCAACTCTGAAGTATTGCTGATATTTTGGCAGGGGCTGTGGCCAACACTCCAAGTGATGGGAACTCCTGAGCACTTGTAATTCAAACAATTTATGTTGACTTTGTGGTAAAAAAAAGTTTTATTACTGGACAGAACACAAAACTTGGAAATACATGTTTTATGAGGCCTTAGCAAAATGACCATGGTTAGAAAGTGAATTTCAGTGAGAAGGTTGCTGTGTCAAGGTAACTGTGACCTGAGTGGTTGGAAGTATGATGGCACCTGAGCATGCTGCAGCCTTCAACCGTCCCTAGCCAGAGCTGAGCCCTCCATCTCCATCTGCTCATGGCTGGGCTGCTTTCTTCATCAGGAGAGCTGGGTATGAGATCGGGCAAAATGTCTCCCCTTCCAGGACCCAAAAGTCCCATGCTTGGAAAGCTATCTTAATAGAAAAAAAACTGCTAGCCCATCCAGTTCTCTTGTCTGCCAAATCCACGTTTGTTCCACTTAGTGCATTCCTAAATGTTTTGTCCAACTTTATTTGGAATTGGACCATGGGATGCTGTTTCCAACCCCACCCCCTGCCAATAAGATAATATTTTGTTATTGTACCATAAATAGACACAATTCTAGCATTTTTTTTCTTATTTTTGGTCCCCCCACCTCATTTATTTTCTGTTCATTGTTTTATAATCCCCATTCTGTGCTAATACCAATGAATGTGAGGGATGCATTTTCTGCCATGTAAAATAGTACTGGGGATAAACTCTGCCTAAGATTTTGGCTGACCCCATCATCAGGCTTAGCTCAAAAATTAATTTGTCATTACCCAGGTGCTACGCTCTAAGCTTTATTGGCATAGAGGACCTATACATACTGTATGTTCCTTGGAAGGAAAAAAAGTGGTCATGTAATCACTGAGACAGTAAACAGTCATTTCCAATCTAGTAATACTTTATGTGAATTGGCACCGTATGTTGTATATCATCCATCTTGCTAATCCGTGTTCCACATTGCCTCCCACTTGAGGCCAAGAACATTACAGCTGTGCCAGAGAGTGGGTGGAAAAATAGCCTTATTATTAACCTAAGTTGAAAACATAATGGCTTTCTGAATGTCTTCATTCACAAATGCAATCATACTAAAATATTAATACTCTTAAGTTTAGAGAAATAGAACTTTCATTTAAAATCCATTGTCTGTGTGTGTTGCAAAAGTGAAAGCCTTAGGAAAGTGTTGTCAGTGCCGTGTACCTTTGATCTTTTTTCTTTTTTGTAAATTCCAGTATTCTGTAATAAAGAAGCCAACGTATCCCTCAGACTAGGCTCTGAGCAGTTTTACTGCCGTCACTGCCATAGACTTGTAACTGAAAGCAGAGTTTCTCATATCTTCTGCTTCTCCTAAAACACGAGTTATAATGAAATGGATATTGAAGCTCTGATAATGACTTTTTAGTACAATGCTCAGCCAGAGCAGCATTGCCAGCGTGTTTGTTTAAATCTCCACCCCCATAGGATCAGAAGCAGGTAAATGCATGTGTTTTCTAGGAACAACCATGAGGAATAGAGGAGAAAATTGCAAGCTTCTTCGTAGCACTTCAGAATCCTTGGTTTACCAGCAGAAATTAGGGACCTAGAATTGAAAACATAGGAAATTGGTACCAGGCGTGGACAAAAAAACATGGGAAAAAGAGGTGCTGCTGCTCTTCAATTGTCTGCAGCCAACCTTTGGAAATAAGAACCTTCCACAAGTGGCTTTAGGTGGTGTAGGAGTTGCTCTTGAATATTAGTCAGGAAAAAAAAAATCCTGATGACACTAATTTAAGACTAGCATGAAAAAAATGTTCCCCTTTTAAAAAGCAAGAATAAAGGATTCAAACTTACAGTGTATCAGGCTGCATGTTGTAAATCAGCCTAATTGTTTTAGAATTCGGAAGTGTTTCATCATTTTAAATTGGGCTTGTCTGATATTTAGTTCCACGTTTTTGATAACTCCGCAGGACTAATCTGAAGCCTGCTGTTGCACATGAAAAGCTTTTTTTATCCTATCTTTTAAGACTAATGGAATAAGAGGAAGTTGACAAGTAATCGCTTAGTTATCTCTGTGTCAAAGCCTATGATATGTATTATAGTGAAAACAAGCGATACGCAGGTTCAGAAATAATTTTGCTATACATTAAGGTTTATCTTTCTTGCATGCAAAATGTAAAAGTGAACGGTGCTGCAGGCTGATAGGGAATTCTGAATTGCTTGGCAATATCTTCAGATTTGCCTTAATAGTACTTAATGGGAGCCACCACATGATACAGTATGCGGGTCCCAGTCTTACCAGCACTTGCCGTCAAGTATCTCCTAACTCCCCTATCCTCCGTCTTATCTGGGGAAAGCAACTTCACGTTTGTTGGACATAGCTTTGCAGTTTCTCTGTAGATCTGCTGCACTTTGGGGACAAATACAAGTCACCTATTAGTAGGGTGGGGGTTTTTTGTAAAATCTGGTGGTTGCAAAGCTCGTTTGACAAGCTGACCCGTAACCCACCATTCCTCAGTTCTCCTTCAGGAAGTTTTCAAAGATTTGCTTAACATAGATGCTTCTAGAGATAATAACACGTTAAATAAAAGACAGAAGCACACCGCAATGTTAAATAAAGGGCACTGCTACCTAAATATTATGATTATTCAGATTGGTCTCCATGCAAAAAAAGCACTGAAAAAGCCCTTTGTCAGAGAAGGAGCAGAGGCTGAAGATGAAATATGCTACAAGGACCCCTTGGATTTTTTGTTGTTGTTGTTTTATTTTGTTTTTAAAGATTTCAGATAAAACTTTGGACTTTGTTCTAAAGCGGTATTAATTTTTGGTAGCGAAGAACCCTTAGGCTGGCATTTTGTTGGATGTGTTCCTCTAACAGCCATGGTGACCTGCGGAGAACTCTGTACAGCATCATGCTGCACCAAACGTGATTAGATACATTCAGGCTCTGCATGCTATTGATGCCAAGGAGCACTGAATAGTTTCATCTACTCTGCAGACAAGCTTCAGTGTAAGCCCTCCTGCCACTGCCTGCTCAAGGCCACCTTTGACAGCTGCAGGAGCCAACACATAGCTGTTTAGGAACTCCTTTTGTTCCTTTTCTCTATTTTTCTTTTTCCTTCTGATTAAGTTGCCAATCATTCTGCTCCTTTCTCTTCTTGTCCTGAGAAGTTGCCAATCATTTCATACAGCCTTTACCTCTCTAGCCAAGCACTTGTCTTGTCATAACTTGGAAACAGGCTGCTGGAGATTTATTTTAAATCTTGATCTGATTAAATGCCACAACTGAGATACAGATATTTGGAGAACCATAGGGACTACATATCATGGTAGCATCTTGTTTGGACTGCTCTCATACAGTAATAGAGGGCTTGAGACATACCTGTTGGGTCATCCACTACGCTCTCAATGTTCCTTTCCCTTAATAGATATTAAATATTGGTGAACAGATTTTTAATCAGTTCCAAATCATACGTGGTTGCTAGCAGCAAGAAAGAAATCATCTGTAGCATTGAGACTTGACCTTATAGCTCCCTACAACTCCCTGAAAGGAGGTTGTAGCAAGTGGGGATCGGCATCTTCTCCCAGGTAATAGAGACAGGATGAGGGGTCATGGCCTTAAGTTGCACCAGGGGAGGTTCAGGTTGGATATTAGGAAAAACCTCTTCTCAGAAAGAATGGTGAGGCATTGGCACAGGCTGCCCAGGGAGGTGGCGGAGTCACTGTCCCTAGAGATGTTCAAGGAAAGAGTAGATGTGGCACTGAGGGACATGGTCTATAGCAGTCACATGCTGGTTGATGGTGGGATTAGATGATCTTAGTGGTCTTTCCAATCTTAATGATTCTATGACTGTATGATTTCTGTATTTGCAAAATACATAGGTTTTTGTTGTTTCACTCTGTTATTGAGTTGGAAAGTAGTCGTGTTGTTTAGGAAGCTTCAAGATGTAAATAGCAAGGTGAAATTAAGTGCTTGCTATAGTGTCCTTAAAATGAATGCTTGTGAGACTGTGAAATAGTTTTATGGAGAGATGATGGGAGTCCAAATTCTGGGAAGCATAGAGAAAACTTTGGAAAAATTACATGTGGAAGCCTAATGTTGTCCTCTCTGAGACACGCTGTCCTAGCTTTGTGAGATAACACGTTCCCCCTTCATTAGTTCATTTTCCAGCCACAAGAAAAGACTGCATGACTCATCATAGTTTTGTCTCTCATTTTGGAAGCATATGCGTTATACATGTATTCTGCATCTTCCTTCACTGATTTAACATTAGTTAATCATCACTCAAAAATAAATAGCAATAATCATAACCTGAGATAACAATCCCTTTCAGCACAAGTGCTTTTCTGTCTTCTCTGGGGCTGCCTAAGCGAGATGAAGCATGAGCTATGAGTTTTCTTCAGCCCATTTTTTATTTTTACACCATCAGTCTGTGCAAATCTAGGAGCTGCAACAGCCTCGGTGCTGTACAAGGAGCAAACGTGAAGGGGCTGTTGCCAGAAACCTCTCAAATGTCTCTGAGCTTCAGCTTTCGGATACCCCACATGAAGTGTGTTCTTCGCTCTCGTTGCTTGTGCTCATTAAGAGCTGCCATTTATTTTTGTGTGTCTGCACAAATATATGGCTTTATTACTAAAGTGGTTTGTTTATCTTTGCTGTCGCTGCATTTATTTTCGTACTCATCTAAACAATTAATTAGGGAAACACTTGAGTGCCGAATACACTTCTTCAGATAGCACTCAGTTGTGGTTTGTTGTTTTGTTTTTTTTATTTCCAGGAGCATCAAGCATTTAGAAAAGAAGAAAAAAACATATTTTGCAATTTTTCTAACCGTGCCTTTTCCCCCTTGTTTGAAGCTTCCACAGGCAGAATATTGCTTTGAAAGATCATGGGCCCTGTTGAGAGTTCAAAGCCAAGTAAAGATGCTACTTAAAGTTCAAAGGCTCTATGGAGTTGCATCTTCATCTGCATAAAATTGTTTCAACCAGCTGGAAAGATGGAAGAGTTGCCAGAAATTTCTTCTGTATCTTTTCTTTTTTTGTTGTTATAAAAAAATATATATCTTAATTGGGGAATAAATGTGTCACTGCTAACAAGTTCAGGGAAAGTGAAGCTCCTTAGATGAAAGACTGCTAGAAGGTGTACACAGTGTAGGAAAGATTTGACATGTGCTGTGACTCTGTGAGAGTGAAACTGTGAGTGTCTGCGAATCAATACGAGATACGGAAGAGTTTATAAAGTTGCGTCAAGGAAGAATTGCAAGCTTTGCTTTGCCACATCTTGGCTGAACAGAACCAGGAGTACAACTTATTCAGACAATGGGTTGTAAAGATGGAAAAGAGTTTCACATTTTTAAGAAAACAGGTTTTCAAACAGGTGAAAATTAGCTCCCTGAAGTCAGTGCGTGTATTGTAACATGTCACGACTCAGAGTGGAAGTTCAGTCACTTCTTTGACCAGCAGAGAATGGAGCTCCTATTAGGTAGTTTGGGCAAATGCAGTAAAACATGGGGTTAGGCGCTGATGGGTGTTGGGGGAAGAATAGGTCTGTGTTGAATGAAGCTCAGGGCAATACTGCCTTACTTTAAGGCAATATTTAAGCTAGAATTTCTTCCTAAGCTGCTTAAGTGCCCCTTAAGCCAGCTTGAATGTCTTGTATTGATTTCTTCCATTTCCTATAAGCAAACTTTTGGAGGAAGCATGCCAAACTGTAGCTAGTTAGACAGAAGCAGCGCTTGCAAGCAGTGCTGTACTGTTACTCACCTCGTTATTATTGCTGTATCTTTTTACTTTTTTTTTTTTTTTTAATGGTTTCTTCAGAGTATTCCTTTGAGCTCAGGACGTTTTATTCTTTCCATTTTACAAGGAGAAGCTGGGGCACAGGGAGATTAAAGGCCAGATTGTTCAAAAGCATTTAAGCATCTGAAGATTCAGATGGGCATTGAACATTATTTTCAGAAGAACTTCAACACTCTATTCCTAGAAATGAATTACCCAAGGTCAGGTTTAGATTCTGTTGCAAAAATGGTGACCAAAGCTTCCAAACAAGTGCTGAAATGAACCCGTGCACTGTCCTCTTAATGAGTTTCTGGGTAAGGAATAGGATTGTTTTTAGTTGTTCCTTTTTAATTTTTTTTTTTTTTTCATTAAGTGTCAGCAATAGACTTTCTACCCCGTGCCTTCTTTTACAACTCTTTCTCTGTGGACAACTTGTGTTTGTGTTACCAGCTTTGGCCTTACCTAAGGCATCTTTACAAGACACAAGCTCAGGGTTTTGGAGCTGTCAGAGCTGTGGGTGAATAAATGGTCTTCTAATACTGAAGGCTTACATTGAATTTTTAAAGCTTCATGATGTAACAAATGCAACAGGACTGGATGAACTGTAGCTTAAAAATGCATCTTAATCTTCTGAACTGATTAATTTCTTGATGTATTTCTGAAAGCAAGATGTGACACACAGCATTTTTATGGTCTTCTGTGTCTGTGGCAACATGCACCATGCTGAGATTCCAATGTTTCTGGTTCTGTTTCTAAAGAAAAGAGTAGTTCCTGTCTTGCTATGAAGAAACCTATCTCGTGTGTGAAATTTGCTAGTGAATGAGAGTTGGTTCCCAACTGATGAGTGTAACAGTAAAACAGCAATTTAGCTGATGTTGTCTTGCTGAAGTTAAGTAAGCTTGCAATATATTTCTGAAGGAGTTGTACTGTGTTAGTAGGGTATTGTGAAAAAGCCTCTTAAATTCTTTCATTGTTTCACAGAATCACAGGCAGAGGCTGGAAGGGACCTCTGGGGCTCATCTCTTCTAACACCGTTGCTCAAAGCAGGCTTGTCTACAGCAGGTTGCTCAGGGCTGTATCCAGGCAGGTTTGGAAGATCTCCAAGGATGGAGACTCTACAACCTCACTGGCCAACGTGTGCCAGATTTTTATCATCTTCACATTAAAAACTTTTATCCTTATGTTTAAATGCAATTTGTTGTATTTTAATTTGAGCCCATGTAGCCTTGGCCTCCTGTTAAACATTGCTAAGAAGATCCTGGCACCATCTTCTTTACTTGACCCATCACCTGTTTATACACGATAACACCCCGCAGAGCCTTCTCTTTCCAGGCTGGACAGGCAGCTTTGTCAGCATCTGCTCTCCAGAGCTTGATTTTGCTACTGGTGAATATCAGGGGTGGAGAGTAAAGGGCTTTTGAAATGTCATTTGTGAAGGATATGTTCCTGTCTACATTAATTTCTGTAAACATGATCTTTTCAGAGTCTTTTTGAATTGAAATACAGTGTCTCTCCAGTTATCTGCTGTAAGGAAGGATTAATAAAGGAAGACATCTCAATTTTTCATTCCCACCTTTTTGAGCATCTATGCCCTGAACCCTGTTTCTGTACTATATCCAAAAACATGTCTGGCAGATAAACAGACTTAGGAGTTCACTTGCTGAGGATGTGGTAATTCATTTCAAAACCAGTAATTTTAAATCAATAATTGCTACTTAGGGAAGGCAAAAAGGAAACAATGATCAGCTCCTGGAAGAAAAGAGTAAGGGTTTATATAAGACAAAGAGAATGTGAATTAAAGATTAAGGAGAATTAATGGGAGAATATGAAGGAAGAGAAGAAAAGAAGAGGTAGAGGGGAAATGAAGACAAGACAGCATAAGAAATAAGTGATCATTTGTGTTGTAGTTTCATGTGGATGTTTGCCCAAAATTCAAAATATCTTTGTGATACAGTATACGT
Organism: Pavo muticus; assembly: GCA_016647715.1. Taxonomy (NCBI): domain Eukaryota; kingdom Metazoa; phylum Chordata; class Aves; order Galliformes; family Phasianidae; genus Pavo; species Pavo muticus. The sequence continues at coordinate 696,323 of JACDJE010000049.1, forward strand.
GCATAATGACATGCTTTGTTTAGAATGATTTCCAGTCAGAACAAAAAATATTTCTTGTTTCTCCTACATATATTATTTTCTATACCTTACCAGTACTGTGATCACCCAAGGGAGACCCGTCACAGAACTGGAGACTGGAATGCTCTCTCCTCAGCATCTCCTTTTGCTGTAATACTTTCACAAGAATTTTTTTTTCCAAAAGCTGTGACGAGCAGGCTTTTTTTACAAGCAATTCTTATTGTGAGCAGTATTTTCAGATGTTTAAGATCCCAGTTATTCTCTGCCTCCAAGACACAGAAGTACAAATGAACCAAATGAGAACTGGAGAAGAGGTACTAAGCAACGGCTCTGATTTTCTGACTGCTGTTGATGGAAAACCTTCTTCCTTCTGGGACAGCACAAGAAATGTCTCTCCAAGGGATGTGCACTGACTGAGTGCTTGGAAGGGTGGCAGGGAATGAATGGTCCCAGCCAGAATGGTGGCATTTCCAGCACCAGCAGGCAGGGGTGTTGACATCACACTGATGTGCGGGTATGGTGCCACTGACTGCTCACAGATATCTCCACAGCACTTTCAGAGTTTACAAGTTTTGAATCTGGTAGAGTCGGTCGAGAGGAAGACAAAGGAGGATGCTCAGAGAGCTGGAGCACCGTTCCCATGAAGACTAGCTGAGAGAGCTGGCATTGCTCAGCCTGGAAAAACATCCAAGGAGACTTTATAGTGGCTTTCCAGTATTTAAAGGATGCCTGCAAGAAAGATGAGAAGGGAATGTAGTGATAGGACAAGGGATATTAGTTTTAAAGTAAAAGTTACTTTAAAATTAGATATTAGTTAGAAATTCTTTACTTAGAGAATGGTGATGCACTGGCACAGGCTGCCCAAAGAAGTTGTGGACCCCCCATCTCTGAAGGTGTTCAAGGCCAGATTGGATAGTGCTTTAGGCAGTGTGGTCTAGGGATGATGTCCTTGCCCACGGCAGGGTGTTAGAAGTAGGTGATCTTTCAGGTCCCTTCCAACCCAAACCATTCTATGATTCTTTGACGTGCAAGCCCAGACCATTACAGCTCGACTCACATTTCAACACGCCGTGATGGGTTCTTTAAGGACAGATTAGGTAGTAATGACATGAAATTGCCTTGATGCTATAAACCTGATTTGTATGCATTCATTTACCCTGCCACAACGTATGTAATCTAATTCTGAACCCGCATTTTTCCCCACTTTTATAATCATCTATTGCAAATTTTGAACTAGCATTCCCAAGCTGCAGATGTGGAAGTTGGCCCCATCCTTCAAAAGGAAACCAGAGAGTCCCAGTGTGCCATACCAACATGCTGGCTGCTTGCTTCCTGGTCATTATGCAGGCAGAGCGAGAGCTCAGCTGTCATTGTCCTATATGAAAAATGAACATTGAAATTCTTCCGATAGTTTTATAGCTATTAGACATTTAAAACTGTTTAATATAAGTGGCTTATTTTGGAGAGCAAGAAAAGCAGATTCTGGCAATTTTGCCTGTGATATCTCTTCTATCTGTGTCGCACTTTAGTCAAGATTTACATAATAATGGGCAGGGAAGTGTTGTGGCACACGAACCAGTGCATATTAGTTCTTAGTTGCTTTCCCAAAAAGCTTGAAAATGCAGCAGATTTAATCTAGGTCAAAAAAAAAAAAGAAAAGAAAAAAAAAATACCACTTCCATTTTGTAGGCAGAGGACATTTATAGAGAGCATTTGTATTCACAAGGGTATGGGAATGACAGAGTGCGACTCCTCCAAAAGAGCTCCCCGGTGCAGCTGAAGGCTGACAGCAAACTAGGACTTGTGGCCAATTAACAGAAAGGCCGTCATAACTTGCAAGGCACAGGGAGAAAAAATTGAGCTCCATGGGATCATTTTTCACTGGCCATTTACAGGGCTTTTCCAGGCCTGCAGCGTTTGTGCTGTAATGCAACAGGGGCAGTTTGGGGCACACTGGGGCTGTTCTGTTGCCTCCCTGGATGTTATAAGCAGATGAAAAAATAGAGCACAGAGTGGAATTTGGCACATTCCATTTGCGAATCCTTCTGGTGTATGAGCCCCTGCCTACCTGCAGCTAATGTATTAATATTAGAAGTGGCATTGCTCTAATATGTGCTGTCATTAGAGTGGCGTTTCAGGTTCCTGGCTGGTGACAGGATTGGTAATAAAGTTTCCATCAGGGTGCCAATTATATCAAACTATTAGCAAACCTGAGCTAATTGGGAGGTGGCATCGTTAAAGGTTGATTTCTGCAGCGTATGGCAATTCTATCAGGGATTGCTTCAGGAGTGAATCATTGCCATCATGCTCAAGTGATTCCACATACAATAGAGCAAGAGGTACAGGTAGGAATCAAAAATGCCTTAGCTACCTTCTTTTTCTCTTCAGCAGAATTGCAGAAACAGTTGGATTTTTATTTCTGGAAAGGCTTTGTTTTCCTTTGTCGTGAATGTCTGTATTTGCTATTCAGCCAGCCAGCCCCAGTTTTTCTCAGTTTCTGTAAGGAATCGCCGAACCAAAATCTCTAAGGTTGGAAACGCCTCTCCTAATACTAGAATGGTGTCTTTCACTCAGGTTAGCCTATTGCACTAAAATCCATAATAGAGAGCCAGACAGGGCTTCCACTGAATGCAGCAAAATTAATGAATGTGAGATGCTCACTGCCCAACAGCACCTGAGCTCCTGCAGCAGTAGGTCTTCGCAGTGCTTTTGGTGGAAGAGGATTTTTGATGTCTTCATTGCCTTTTGGAAGAGGACAGTGTAGGTCGTGGTGTGTTTGGCTGCAAATCATTCGTTCAGGCAGCTGTTTGTGATTTACAGAGCGCATCTTTCAGCATTGGGAACAGCTGGAATGCAAGAGACCCTTTAGAAATGCAGCCCTGTTAAATCATGGGTATAATGTTTAGATTTCGATAATGGAAGAGTGAATGTGAAAATCAGGAGAGGAACATTTGGAGGGGGTGGAAGAAAGAAAAAGAAACCCTCTGTAACTTAAAGCAGCTTGAACTGTGCAGCATTGACAAGAAGCTACTGTCCCAATTGAGATTCCAAGTTTGTATGAAGCCAGCACCTGTTCTGCTTGCAAATGCACACACAAAAGTGAGCTTCATTCACAGAAAGAAAGAAACATAGCAGGACTTCACTCATTTAGCCTTCCAGGGCCTTCAGTCCCTTGATCTGTCAGCCCCTTAGAATTCAAACGCAACCTTTAAAGGAATTTTCAATTCACAACATGATGACTTTGTTGATGTCCTGAATGTGAATGTATTTTGAATTGAATTTGTCTGCCAGGATTCCATTACTTGCTAAAAGAATACAGAGTTCAATCATCAGATAATCATTATAGCTGTTTTGAAGTGTTTATTTTATTAGTCTAGAAGGTAAAGCAAATTTCATACTTTTAAGTTGTTGCGGGCTTTGCAGACACACTGATGAGCTCTTGTATTGCTATACCCTATGGTTAGGGTTCAGATACTGGCAGCAGGTGATAATACGCGCAACACAGCAGAGATCCAAACTGACAAATTTTGTCAGTTGAAAACTACAAAAACTCATAAATCACACTAAAGAATATCAGGGGTTTTTTAACCTACGTTTTTGCTTTTTTAACTCTCAAAAGTTTAATTTCCAGGAAATTGCAGCACATTTTTCTTAAAGCAGATCAAAAGCACAGAGCACCACACACAATGACAGCTTTTAATCCCTGTCCACATCTGAGGGTTATTTTGTCCTATGGATACACATGGATAATTGCTGGTAACTTTAAACTAGGACCCGTGTATTTGTACTGGAAGCTGTGAGGAGTGTTTTCACACTCAAAGCAAGATGGAGGTCGCCGTATTCATTCGAGCATAAAATCCTGGCTGAGAGATTAAGCCTCTTACACAGATTTCAGTGCTGTTAAAAGCCGACACGGAGCGCATCCACCACATCTCTGAGCGGAGGAGAGCTTCCTTTTGTTCATTGCTCAAAATTAAGGATGTAAACAGCTCTCGTGGAGTAATTAGTCTGTGCTTGAATTGGGAGAAAGCGATAAAAATACTGACGTGGCTGAGCTCCTAGCGGTGTCTACACTGGAGCTTGCAGCATAACAAAGGGGAGAGACTCTTTGTTAGGGAGTGCAGTGATGTAGGACAAGGCACAATGGCTTTAAATTAAAAGAGGGTAGATTTAAATTAGATATTAGCAAGAAATTCTTTATTATGGTGGAAATGAGGTACTAGAACAGGTTGCTCAGAGAGGTTATGGATGCCGCATCACTTAAAGTGTTCAAGGCCAGACTGAATGGTGATTTGGGCAACCTGACCTAGTAGAAGGTGTCCCTGTGAGTGGCAGGAGCTTGGGACTGGATAGTCTTATAGGTCTAAAACCTTCCCAAATCATTCTGTGATTCTCTGAAGGCGCCAGCACAGCTCTGCATGTCCACACTGATGTGTGAATGGAGTTGAATGTTTCACCAGTGCTTAATTCAGTGACAGAAGTTCCAACTGCAGGAGGTCACCAGCAGTTCTTTGAAAAAATCACCTTACTCGTCAGCGGAATGGCATTTTCTGAATTGTGGAACCACAGAATCACTAAGGCTGGAAAAGACTTATAAGTTCATCTAGTCCAGCCATTTCACCTGCCACCAATATTGCTCACTAAACCGTGTCCCTAAGTACCATATCTACCTTTTTCTTTAAAACCTCCAGGGACTGTGACTTCATCACTGCCCTGGGCAGCTTGTGCCAGTGCTTCACCACTCTTTCTGAGAAGTTTTTCCTAGTATCCAACCTGAATCCCCCCTCTGGTGAACTTAAGGCCTCTCATCCTATTGCTGTTACGTGGGAGAAGAGGCTGACCCCTGCCTCACCACAGCCTCCTTTCTGGGAGTTGTAGAGAGCTCCTCCAGACAAATAATCCCAGTTCCCTTAGTCACTCCCCAGAAGATTTGTGCTCCAGACCCTTCACAGCTTCATTACCCTTCACCGAACATGCTCCAGGGCCTCAATGTCTTTCTTGCAGTGAGAGGCCCAAAACTGAGTACAGTACTTGAGGTGCAGCCTCACCAGCACTGAGTAAAAAGGGACGATCACCTCCCTGCTCTTGCTGACTTCACTATATCTGATACAAGCTAGGATGCCATTGGCCTTCTTGGCCACCTGAGCACACTGCTGGCTCATGTTCAGCCAACTGCTGAATAGTAACCCCAGATCCTTTTTCTCCATGCATCTTTCCAGCCGCTCTGCCCCAAACCTGTAGTGCTGCATGGGATTGAAGTTTACTGGTGAAAGCTCTGCAGTATGTCACAATTCCACAACGTGCACAGATGTCTTCCAGAAACCCAGTTTTTCTGTCAACAAATAATTACACATGTGGATGTGGTGTTGTGAGAGTCCTTGCCATTTGCTTTCTTTTTTCCATGCCTAATTTCCAAGCAGTTGTGTTAGTGAAGCTAGGGCTGCACGATTGCCATGCAATCTATTGCTGCCATCTTAGACAGTGACTCAAGCAAAACTGTTTCCAGCCATGAGCGAGGCTGTTTACCACTGTCTTTGTCTTGCTAAACAGGTTCCTGTTAAAAATAAAAATAAAAATCTCCACCTCTGGTGCTAATTGGTGCCTTTGGCAGACTGAGCAGGGGCTTGTGAATTGGATGTGTCATGGAAAATTGAATGTGTCAACTCTCTCCCAACAGTTGGGACCTCAAGGTCTTTTTCTGGCACTAAATTTCCTTTGGGGAAAAAAAAAAGAAGAAGAAAAAAAAAAAAGAAGAGAAAACATGCTGAGACAAGAGATCTTTTTCCTTTTTTCTAATGAGGTGTTGAAGTTGAACATTATGGTGTATATAGCGCTGTGTTTTATCAGCAGAATTGAGAATTGAGCAGGGCTGTTGTCTGCCATTGTTTTTTGGACCCCCCATTTGCTTCTATCAGAAGCTGCCCGGCACTGGGTTGCAGCTTTTTGTTCACTCTATTCAAGCATCTGGCAGGATAGTCACGGAGTTGTTGCCAATGTCCTTAAGGGACTGTAGGGATCTGCATGATTCATTCACTATCTTTTCTAGGTACAGAGCAAAGATGTATGATGGAGTAAATACAGTTCTAGCCCAAGTATAACGAGAGTTACAAAAGCAGAGATTTGCTGCTTTGGCAGTACTGGCTGTCAGCTTGAGTTCCTGTTCCTTCAGGCAAGAAGATGCTAGCTCACGTGGAGTTAAATCAGAGTTAAACTGAGCTGATTGAGAATAGGCAGAACCATGTACACAAACCAATTCACCTTATAAGCTGTCCTAAGCAGGATCAGAGAAGGTTATCACTGTCAGGTTTTGAGGTATGTGGATGGCAGAGAAGTTTAGCTAGAGTTCAAGCTGCTGTCACATTTGCTGGTGATGAAACCACAATTATGTGTGCAGGGGCCTGCAGAGAGGAGGGTTGAGTTTGTTTTTTTCTTTTCTCTTAGGAAATATACTTTTTATTTTCCAGTGGTGTCACTGATTTGTCTTTGGCAATATTGCATTTTCTTAGGGAAAATGGAGAAAAGTCCTAGTTGTCCTTCAGCAGGGGCTAGCTACCAGTCGGCCAGCACGCATTAGCCCTGTTTTTTTACACAGCAGTCCTCCCTTCCAGTATTTCTGCAGAAACAGCTGAATGTGGTACTTTCTCCTATGGCACGTGATACTGAGCCAAAGGGATTTTACACTTAAGGCATCTTCAAAGCTGTGTTGTCGGAGCTGCAGTGTGTGTACCTTGGCATCCAGCACCTCCATAGGCTGAGCTGTAGCATTTCCTGTGGGACTGTGTGCATGTTCGCCTTTCATGTTCTGGGTTATCATATTTTCTTTTTTCATCAATCCACCTTGACCTTATTGTCAGAAAACTGCAGAATCGAGTGTCCACAATTTGTGTCCATGCTCTCCCCGAAGCATGGCAAACGGTCTGTTTTGCTGTGGCTATGTAATATGATACGAGCAAAATGAGCACAGGTAGCGATTTTATCCATGTGCATTTTCAGATGTGTCAATCTGTGAGTTTAGAGGCACCATCTTTGTCACGGGCTGATGATCTGCTGGAAGCATCTGCATGTTTCCCACTATGCTGCTGTTTGCTCCCAGTCTTCGTTCAGAGACATTTTTCTGTCCTGCACTATTACTTCCCAAAACTGATTACTTGAAGGGTATTCATCTTTCAACCACAGTTCTTTCAAGTAGTGCCAAGAACGATAAACCCAAAGATTTCAAACTTTTTATCAGAATAAACCCAGAGAGCTCAAAGCCAAAATGAAACTCTTCAGACCAATGGTAAGGACATTGCAATTCCAAGGTCATGTCCACTGCTTGATAATTTTTTTCCTTGAAATCCTCTCTCCTGGTTAAAAAGCTTTATATTAAAGAGCTAATAAATCAAATGGAGAGACAATAGTAGAAGACAGAGACTTTGGAGCCAGTTGGCAGGACAGAAATACATCATGTTGTTTTGTCAAAGTTGTGGAATTAAACGTCACAAACTCTGATTTGTTTCACATTTTAATTTTGGAGTCAAACAATTAAAATTTGCAGTTTACCAGTGGAATAGAAGGCTTAGAAGCACTCACAGGAAGCACAAACCCTGCAGGCTATGGCTGTCTGTAATAGTCATCCCTCCCAGACAGTCACTGAAATAATTATCAAGCCTTCTCTTTCATGAACTGTGAACTTTTAAGGAAACTATTGGTATTATGGGAAGTGTTTCTGCCAGCTGTGTTAAGTCAGCATTACCTGCCTGCCCATGTATTATACTGCTTGCAAGCGCTTTTCTGTTAGGGATAAACTCGCTGCATTCCAGCTGGGAATACATTATTACCTTTGCTTGTTATGAAGGTAATGGTCGTTGCTGGCCCCGCTGCAAAGCCAGAGGGAGCATTCACAGTGCAATACACAGCTTGAGCCAAGCAAGAGGCAGCAGAGGGGGAAATTTGGATTCAGTTTTTCCTTCCAAGGTGTGGGGTGAGCCTCCTACACAGCCAGGCACTTGCTAGCTGTGTTTTCCTGTGCGCACATTCTCCTTGGTGCCCTTTGCTGTTATGGCAGGGCTTAGAGCCTGAAAAAAAGCTGGCATAGGAGTGACATGGTATTTCATGTTGGTAAGCACCAGGGAGTGAGTGCAAGCAAAGGAGAAAGTGTTGCACCTGTGTCATTATCTGAGGGAGCAGGAAGGCTGGTGATGAGGCAAAAGAACCGCACTTCCTTTTTGGTTTTGGCATCTCCCTGGAGTTGCAACACATCTCTGTTAGTGATTAATACAATAGGATTGTTTGCTGGTTCATAAGTAAAATCGGCATCATTTTTACTTCAGCAGCCACTCCTGCTCCCCCCCAGGTTTTCTCTGTCCCAGCACCAGGTGGGTCACCTGACTGCAGCTGCAGAGCTCCAAAGGAATTTGAGTCTCACTTTTTTAGCATAGAGACTGCCCGTGTCCACAGGAGAAGGGCTGTGCTCAGCCCCAACCTGTTTCCCTTACAGACAGGGTCGTAACAGAGTGGGTGCTAAGTGGGAATTTTCCTTGTGTTATTCACTGAAGCGCACCAGAGATGATCTCAGGGTGGTTTCCCTCCTACTGGAAGTCAGTTGAAGTCACAAACTGCGTCACTGTGCCCAGCACCCCTCCTGCAGTGTGGGTGCAAGGTCCTTCTGCAGGAAGCCCTCCATGCCCCATGCACACCTAGGAGTACATGCAGCGCCTTTAGATTGTGGCAGATCAGCTCCCGGTGCTTATTTCAGTCCCACACCAATGATGCATCCAAAGGAGGGCCACAAAGATGGGGGAAGGCCTGGAGGGCCAGTTGTGTGAGAGTGGATGAGGTCCCTGGGTTTGCTCAGCCCAGTGCAGAGGAGCTGAGGGGAGCCCTCATGGTGGCTGCAGCTCATCACAGGGAGCGGAGGGGTAGCGCTGAGCTCTGCTCTCTATGACAGCGATAGGGCCCAAGGGAACGGCATGGAGCTGTGTCAGGGGAGGCCTGGGGGGTGTTAGGGAAAGGGTCTGCACCAGAGGGCAGTGGGCGTGGAACAGGCTGCCCAGGGCAGTGGGCACGGCCCCGAGATGCCCGAGTTCAAGGAGTGCTGGCCAATGCTCTCAGACATAGGTTTGGATTTGGGGTGGTTCTGTGTGGAGCCAGGAATTGGACTTCATGATTCTTAGCTCCTTACTTATAGGTAAGGCAAAACCTCTAAATAAGGTCCTGCTTTAACCTGATTTTCTGCCTGGGATGTAACAACAAATGCCTGCTGGTTTGAGCTTGCCTTGTTATTCATATTCAAAGCATAATGGGGAGCCTACAGAAAAATATAACCTTATTTACACCGTACAAAGCCAATTGGATTTTAGTTAACTTAATTTCTAAGTGATTACAGTTCACTAACAATGTAGGTGTGCTATAGATGCAATGCACAGGAGGTGACTTTTTATTTTAAACCATACGAGCTTTCTTTTATTCATGTCATTCAGGCAGCCTCGTGATAATTCACATTTCCAGCTTTCATAATGTGTTGTTCAACCACTGTTTTTTCTGCCTCCCTATTGTACTCTCACAAATCATACTCACTAATTTCTGAAAGCTTTTCATTTCTCTCTATAGGTTGTTGTTTCGTAACATTTTATACAAGAAAAGCTGCTCTTGAGGCACAGAATGCACTGCACAATATTAAAACTTTACCTGGGGTGAGTACATTTACTTTTTGATCCTAATTATTTTGTTGCCAGAAAATAGCCCCTTTGCTTGAGATGCTGATTAAGTGCCCCACATGACCTTTGTCTCTTCAAGGGAGGGTGGCAAACCTGATGTCCTGTCCTGTAACAGTGCCAGTCCTGTAGCAATGGCATTATCTCTAAAGACAGTTGCTCTTCTGTAGAAAGTCCCTTGGCTGGAAACAGTGCTGATTCCTGCTGACTAGAGGCAGTTACTGAAGTGCAAGGTAGATGCAATTTTTTTTTTTTCAGGAGAAGGAGGGGGAGAAACATATGGCAGAAAAACACTGCACCACTGAGGATTCTAGTTCCAAAAGGGAGAGGAGAGGAAAAGACAAAATACAGCCAATTTCATTAAATGCAGCCTTTGTACACATGGTTTCTAAGCAGCCAAGTGCATTAGCGTGGTGACTGCACATCAGGGGACCACATAGCACAGTACGACATAGCTGCTTGCACAGAGCCATCCCTGCCACCACCTCTGCTCAGCACCCTTTTCCTGCTGATACATTGCACTGGTGGCTAAAACAGTTGTGCTTGTGTTACTGAGCTAATCGTACAACCTGTATCGTCTATAGGTCTGAGTTATAGGTTTGGAGAGAAGAATATCACTGGTAATTGCATCACTTAACTCTGAAGTCTTCTTGTTCTAATGTTTTCATTTGTTCTGCTGTTTGCAACCAAATACTTCGGGGACCAGAATGGAAAAATATAAAGAGTGGGGATATATTCCCCCTTGATGCATGGCAAATGTTCCAGTATATGCATAGAGTATGTGGTTACAGAGAAGAGTTACAAGAACAAATTATACAGCAGTGTATAAATAAATGGAATATTGTTTGGACTGGCAGTTATGATGGATGGTTACGGACTGATGGCCAATATCTTACTGAGTTCCGAGACACCATATGTGAAATCAGACAATATGTGTTTGAAAACTTCATGTCTGGCTGGCCCACTTTATGCAGGTTCTGTTAGAAAAGTCACCTCATCTGTTATGGAAGTGACCAACATGGAGATGTTGGATAGTTATCCACGAGCCATGCTAATTCACAGAGGTAGAATGGAATTCTTCCATCATTTGAAAATGGAAATGCTGAAAGGAGTGGGAGGAAATCTGCAATGACCAGCTAGCTACAGGAAAATCAATGGAAAGTTGTGCCACTTCAGATTTCAGTAAATTTTTCCAGGGTTGATGTCAAGTCTTGTAGTGGCAGGATCAGCTTTTGAGGATATACAGGATGATATGCTATCACTGGACAGAAAGAAAAGTGTTGAGGGACCTCTGGAGTTCCAGCTACATCACAGCATCCTTTGACTCTGCAGTTCCAGTTGTTGGTTCCCATCCCCACTGCCAGAACATGATGAGCCCTTGGATGAATGCTCTCTAACCCAATTCAGCTAATGTTGCAGTTAACCCAGCTCATTGTATAACTGCTCTCCAACATGCTTTCAGTTAAGCAGCTGTGCTGAGTGGGATGGGCACAACAGTGGAGGTGGTCCTGAGCTGCTGCAGCATCTCTGGGTGTGTGAGCCCTACCCTGAAGCCCCATAGTCGATCACTCTCCTCTGCAGCAGGGAAACTCCTTTTGCTTGCACCTCTCTTCTTCCTGAGCCCCAGAGCTGGCTGCTCCGCTCTGAAAGGTCTTGGTTAAACCAGCAGGTGACTCAGAGGGGCAGCGTCCTTTCCTGACCTCCCCATGTACAAGTGGCAAAATGGGCTCAACTTTGCAGAGCTTCTTACTTCAGCAGGGCAGCATTTTCTCCTCTTTATAGCTAAGGAGCATGCCACAGTTAAAGAGGCTGCTGCACTCTTTTTTTTTTTTTTTTTTTTTTTTATAAAGATCAAAACTATTAACATTTTTTTCCAATGCTGCCTCTAGCTCTTGGTCTTTTAAAATGTATCTTTTTCAAGCTCTGTTTTTCCACCTTGAATGTGAAGTCACAAACTTTTCTTTTAAGAAAATGTGAAAATTACATTCCCATGACTCTGGGGCCTGGGCTGATCTGATCCTGATGCTGCCTGAGATGTTAAGATTTTATTTTGAGAGGAGTTGTTACACCTAATTCTTAAAGGCACATCTCTAATAAAGAGAGAAACTCAAACAGCTCATTACACTAAAGAAAATTAACCATATATTATATAACAGATTCTATATTTTGAATGTGCTGTATGCTGACATTCAACATAAATTGCAATACTGTTATGATTCAGCAGTATATTCCCAAAAATAACCTTGTTTGTGCACGCTATGAAGTTGTGGCACACGTGCTGAAGCACTTCACTTGAGTAGGATTCTCCTTCTATGAATTTTAGCGATTTCCATGCTGTTAGATCTGGCCACTAAGCAGCTTTCCATGAGCTAGCAGGGATTGGTAGTGGATAGCCTGTGTGTGAAACAGTCTATTTCAGAGCAAATGGAAGCAATCATCTGTCAAGGCTACAAGGGATGAATTTGGATCAGGTTCATTTGGGCATCAGCTTGCTTGCAGTAAACAAGATGTGCTGTGTAGGAGCTTCAGAAAGGAGGTGTATTTGGAAACAAAACAATCTGTGCCTTCCACTTCTGCTGAAATATAACCATGCCTCAGATAAGAAGCATCTCTGAACAACCCAGGAAAAAACAGAGTAACAGGCAGGTGGTTTGTTAGTTTCAGATACGGAATTATGGCAGACACAGAAGCAGGGGTGCAGCAGCTTGCCTGCATTTCACGTGTGCATAGGTATCACTCATCCTGCTGCAAGACTGCGTGCACTGAACGATTGTGAGCGGGATGTTTCTGGTTTGTCTCTTCACTTCTGAAATGCAGACTTGCTCCATGTTGCTCAGTAAGCAAGTTTGGGATGAGCACTTACAAAGCCAAAAAAGCATTTTTGTAGCATGAAACCTATCCTGCTTCTGCATGTTCTGTTTAATTTGGGTGGGTATTTGAGCAAAGCCTGCCGTGCTCAGTTTCTGTATCTATTTTCTGTGTGGACCTCATCCTTAACAGAAACGTGAAGGCTTTATCTGCTCCTTTGAACTGCACCCTTTTAGTGGACATGAAGAAAACAAGACCAGACATAAATGATTAATGCAGAATCTTGGAAGAAAATATTGCAGGGTGCCTTGCTGTTTGATTACAAGCCTTGGAATTAGTCAACATTTCCATAATTCTAAACCAATATACACCTGTTTTCCCACTGTGATGTGAAGGCACAACTTAATTTAACAGAAACCCTGCTGTGCTAAATCTCTCATTAAATACCAAGCTAGTTCTGTAATTTAAAGTTGCAGCACCACTATTTTAACTGAATTGCCTTTGTATTATGAAATTAATAAGAAGTTAATGATGCACTTTGCTGTATTCTCTCAGCTTTTTTTTTTTTTCACAGCAACAACAACAAAAAAGAAAGATAAAGAGGAAAAACATGTCACCAGCTGACATCTCAAGGCTTTTCTTGTTTTAATCATTTTCCTGAGGATAAAATTCATTTAAAGGATTTTTTAAAAAATTTTTTTAAACTTTTGGCATAAGTAGGATCAAACGTCTTCTTTTTACTCATGATTATTATAATCTCTCTGTTAGACATAATATTCCTTGTCACATAATGGAACTTTTATCTTTCCCCAACTATGTATTTAGATATCACTTGTCACAGTAGAGTTGCTACTAGGCAGAGAAAAAGATACACAGCATTTGAGAAATACAGGCATATTGATATATACGATACATATCAATGAAATAAGGACAATTCTCTTCTGTTTAGTTGGCATCACAAGTAGCTTTTATGTCTTGTAAATGAGCAAAATGAATTTCTGGATATGTCTTTTCAAGTATAGCATGCAAGCACATAGCTCATACCCTGGCTCCGTAGGGATGCGGTTGGTATTATTCAAGTTACAGTCAGGTTCTTCCTGCGTGAATGTCAGTGTGGATTCTGTTTTAAAAGGCAGAGGAGAAAAAAGGGAAAACCTCAATTTGAATGCGATAATTGAGATGAGACGTAGAACCAAAGTCTTAACTAGTCTCATCTTCATTAAGAATCTCTTGGCTTTGCTAGAAATGCTTAGCTTCTATTCCCTAAACAAAATAATCCAGTGAATTCCTCCTATCTAAATTTATTCTGTACCTTTAGTTAGATGTAATAATCACAGTCCCCCCACGCTTAAGCACACTAATATGCTGCTTTATGAAAACTGGCTTTTATGCAGAGGCTGTATGCTGCTCTCAACCATGTTGGCAGCACTGACATTTTTTGGTTTAGTTTTAACATGCATGCCATTTTAAAAACAGAATGTACTCTATTTGGCTAACTAGTTCATTGAGTAGGATTTCCTGGCAAGAGATAACTGCAGGTAGGTAATGAGGACTTGTTTGGGTTCTTGAAGCCCAGCAGCTGAATAAATGGACGTTCTCATGCAGAAGCTATTTGAAGTCAGAAATCAACTGAAATCCTTTCATAAAATCCTTTGGTAAAATCTAGACCTAAGTCTCTTCGTAGTCTGTTTTGCATTTAGAGTTAGATTCACCTGACATGACACGGATCATTTGTTGCCTCAGTACCTTTGCTTATATCCTCATAGGAGAAGTTATCACAAAAATAATTAACAGCCTGCACTGATTAAGGTGTCAACACTCCTATGCATTTAACAGACTAATGGTTTACGTGGTTCTTATTTCAAGTGGGTATACATATTCCAAGTAGCAGCAAGCCCATTGTATTGAAGTTGTAGCCGAAAATAGGGACATTAACTGCATCAATCAATTTAATTAAGAGTGTAACAACAGAGAAATACAGTTTTGAGAAAGCTCTTTAAATTTTTACAGCAAAGTGGAGTTTGTAGGATATAACTGTCTTGTAAAATATTAATGGCCCCCTTTTTGCCAGATGTTGTCAAGGAAAAGATTTTCATTTTTAACAGGGTAAAAATCACTACTGGCTTTATGAAATATACTTTATGTGACAGGGAAACCGGACTGCCTTAGAGAAAGCTGTTCCCTAAGTGTTCTTAGAACCACGGAATGGCTTGGGTTGGAAGGGACCTTCAAGTCCATCCAGTTCTAGCCCTCTGCCATGGCCAGGGTTGCCACGCACTACATCAGGTTAGAGCAGGGCCTCATCCAACCTGGCCTTGAACACCTCCAGGGATGGGGCATCCACAGTTCCTCTGGGCAGCTGTGCCAATGCCTTACCACCCTCCGAGTAAAGAATTTCCTCCTCACATCTAATCTAACTCTCACATCTAATCTAACTCTTACATCTATTCTAACTCTCTCTTCGTTTAGTTTAAAACCATTCCCCTTTGTCTTATCACTGTCAGACTGTATTGTGTGCTACCTGTAAAGTAACCTCAAGGATGCAGCCTTAGGGGTGCAAAATAAGTGCAGCTACATTTTAAAGAAGAATGTAGGTCATTGTCCTGTTTCACAAGAGCATTCCTTCTGCCCTATGGTGAGCTGATTGCCCATTGGCGAAGTAACAGTCACTTTGGAGCCTTCCCTCTCCTCTGTAGACTGGCTCATGTTTTGCACTGTGTGTAAAGCAGATTATTTAACCTTAATCACAATAATCTATTACAAAAAGCAGGTATCTACAATGGCTTTGTTTGGATCTACGTTCACTCACTGATAAGACAGTTTGTCCAACAAGAAGCAAAAAAAAAAACACATGTATTTCTGATTTGCACTTTATATCATGAGTTCTGTACATTTCTAATGAATATTGCACTTTCCTTTCTTGAATACCATTTTAATAACCAGCCCGCTTCTCTGCTTTAGGCTTTATGAGTTGTCAGAATATGAACATTATGTAAAAATTACCTGTAATAAAAAGGTAATCATCCAATCTGACTTGAATTATAGCCTGAATATGGGATATCAATGACTTTGAGAGATTTTGACAAACAAAAAGGGAATTCAGAGAGTAATTAAGTTAGTTAAGGGCTTGGAGTGATTGATTTATGATGACAAATTAAACTAATTCAGTGCCCATATAGCATGGCCAAATGCTGTTTAATGAAGGATCTGAAAAGTGTAGAAGTTTTTAAACGATAGAAATAACCAGATGGGAAAGGGAAGAATCCCCAGGGAGCACCTATTTCTAGGAACTGGGCTATAATACATTGAGTGATGTTGAGAAAGTGTATCTGGCCTATTTCTTCCTTTAAAATACTTCACAAATAGTACCACTCAATGGTAGATTTTGTTAGCTCAGGAGAAGTTATTTTTTGTTATGCAAATACATCACTGCCACCTCTGCCCTCTAAAGATAAGTTGCACTGACTTTGCTGCTTAAATAATAAATCACTATTTGCACTAAATTCAAATACCTTAATAGAAAGCTTGGGTTTGTGCTTACCATTATTGTGAAACACAGAACATAGCATCAGCCCTAAATTCATTTTTACCTAAAATGGTAAAACTGACAAATTGAATAACAAGCATAATGAAATTCCCTGTAAGCAGCTGACCTTGCAGCCAAATGGCAAAATGATAGGTCTTGTGCAGGTACAGGGAGAAGGACATGTTGACTAAGTGAAAATAGCTTCTCTAAATTGAGCAGAACATTTCATTCATAATTATAGTCTCTTTCTGTCAATGCGGGATGGGGGCCAGATTTACCTTTTGTCACAGCCTGACCATTAGGATAGCTTTCTGGCATGCAGGAGAACGCAGTTCACATCTACACTGGGTTACTTGTTGTAAGGATTTAACATCAGTTGACCCAGAAGAGCCATCACTACTGGACTCAGCTGAGATTGGGGGTCTCATTCTCTCCTATTGAATGTGTTCTTTGGTGTATGAAAGCATTAACCTCTCATGGGACTGAAAGAAAGCAAGTGAAAGCACGGCACTTGGTTGCCTAGTACTGAGAGCAGGGACTCAGGAACTGTGATATCTGATTATGAGTCTGTGTTCTAATAAGTATTTTTATTATTTGTTTGGAAGATACTCACCCAGAATGGGGAAGCGTGTAGAATAATAACCTGGCAGGAGTATTCATTGACCTGAAGTTCTGCTGGGAGGATATAAATGTTGGTCTGCCTTACTCAGGTGGTGATGCCCCAACCTAACCCTGGATAATGTCAGGAGGACGCAGAGCTGCACAGTGTGTGGGCTAAGCTATTTCTGATCCTAGGTGTTCAAATCAGAGCCTTGCTTTTTCCAGAGAAGCAAGAGCACATCAGCCCAGCTACAAATGCAGTTAGATGCAAGCTGGCTTTTTCAGATACCTCCTCTGGAGTAGCTCGGGGTTTTTTGTGCAGCTTTGCAATAATAATAATATTGGGGTGGAAACTAAGTAACACATAATATTGGATTAACCTCAGCAAGTTTTCCTAATGCGAAGCCCATCCCTAAAAGGCCAAACTGCAGTGACATGTGACATTGCTTTGCCTCTAATTTCCATAACTCTGGACAGTTGAGGTCAATACTTTGCAAAATACCCCAGGGTTTTACTGTCCAACTTAGAACATCTTAGCCTGCTTTTCAGTGAGGCTTGAGTATCTGTTCGCAGGATATCAATTTCAAGCTGAGTACCCAAAAACCACTGGCTGGAGAACATTCAGAATGGAAAACTGCACAAAACTGAGAGGCCATTGCAAAGCTCACCAAGATTTAGGTGGGATGCTTGGCTAAGGATAATAGCCCAGGCACTCTCTTAAGCAGCAATTTATCCTCCTGCTAGTGTTAGCTGTTTTCTGTTATCCGGAACAGAAAGTACAGGTGCTTCAGTCAGCCTCATTAGCACCATGACACAAGCTATTAAAGTTGTCTTTGTAATGAAAAAATAGTTCAGGGAGTCTTCCTAGCTGTCTGACTGCTCCTACAACAATGAAATTAGAAACGCAAATCATAAACAATGTTGCAGGCGTCAGGAAGTAACATCATTAGAGATGCCC
Organism: Pavo muticus; assembly: GCA_016647715.1. NCBI lineage: Eukaryota > Metazoa > Chordata > Aves > Galliformes > Phasianidae > Pavo > Pavo muticus. Next base: position 713,928 of record JACDJE010000049.1, read on the forward strand.
TTGGATGCCATTTACCTGCCTTGATAGCAATATTTGGTGTCCGTGGAACTGAGTTATGTTATGACTAAAGAGCCACAGCTTCATGGCATGCTTATAACAGAGACTGTTTGTTCAGCATCCTTTCTGCTGTTGTGTCCAACCCTGTGCGCTGTGCTGCTTCTTTCTAAAACCTATGCAGTGTGCTCTGTGGCTCCATGCATTGCCATTGGAGGGTTGAAATGTCTCATTTAGTCCTTGTGTTCCTGTGGTGGTGCCAGGAGCTGAGGCATCCTTACCTAGTTTTTCCCCATCTCAGTTGGGTAATGAACCATACAGTTTAGATGCACTGTGCTTTTGTAAGTGCCAAACATGGGATTAGAGGGAAAACATGAGTTTTGTCTTCTTTGTGGTCATTAAAAATCCTATAATACTTGCTGAAAAACCAACCAAAAATGGATGGCTTGACTGAACCTCCTGCTCATAGCTTACTTTTGGCAATTAAATTCTGCCTAATTAAAAATACTCTTTGCAGATCCAGAAGGATAATGGATACTTTGCTCATTATCCTAAATAAATCATCATCTTCATCAGCTCAGTTGGGAGAGCTACTGCTTTGTCTGCTGTTACTCTATGGTGTGCAGAGCAATCCTTTCTCCTTTTCCAGTAGAGAAATCATTCAAGAATTCTTTTGGGAGCGGGCACCTTTTGGCTCTGCAGACATGTTCATATGATTGTTGTGGTAGACATCCAAAACCTTCAGGGTCACTGAAATGTGCTGTGAATTCATACCCTGAAAAGTTCAGGAGACTGCCCCAATTGCAGAGCCTGTATTTCAGACTGCCTGTGTATGCATCGAGCTATCGGCACCCTCCGAAGCAGAGAGAAAATATCATTAGTGTTATATAGCTTTTAACTGGAAAGCAGTACAAGAGTGGGCAAGGCTAAAGTTTGGCTTACTTTTTGAACTGTGCATCTTTTTATTTGCAGCTTTGCTGAAATCAGTAATGGCTTTGCTTTTAGAATATAGCCTGAATATCTTCAGAAGCAGAGAGGAGCAGTCATTGAAAAACATGCCACCATAACTTCATCTATGCACAAAAGCCTCTTTCTGTTGCATTGTGCCAGTAAAGTTAAAAAGGCAAAAACTGCAAAAGAAAAAACATTGGACTAAACAGAGTCTTAAGCAGCGGTAAACAAAATGTGGTTTCCTTTGTGGCTGATTTTTATCCAGCTGCAGCCAAATATCAAAGTGATATCAAAGGAAAGATACCCATTAATTAATTCAGACTGACTTCACAAAGCAAGCTGGAGCTTTTGCTGATATCTGATTCTGACAACTTCCTAATCTTCACAAGTTGTCATTAAGAGTGGCATTAAAGCAGTCTGCAGTCAATCCCCGCTCTCGCCCTATTGTAGCTCGGAGATGGGCTATCTTTTAGCACAGGAGGGGGCAGGATATGCAAGCGAGGGTTAGAATAAGCAACTTTGCTTCTTTGCAAATGGAATTTGCAATGTATCAGGGAATCTCATGAATACATTGCCTCTGTCATTCATGCTAGGAACGCTCGCCCAGTTCCACTTGCAACCGTTACAAGAATCTGTAGCAGTGAATGGAAATTTTCACTTCTGAAGGAGAAACACGGAGCGGGGGGGGGAATAGAAAGAAAAGAAAGGAGCTCATGTTTAAAAGGAATAATTGGAAGTCTGTAACGATTTTCTTAAAAGTATGAATAGAGCCTTATCATTGATTTCAAGATATAGAACATAGTTGTAGAAAGTAAGATTGGGGAAAATAAGACACTAATCAGAGGATAAGATTAGTTTTTAACTAAGAACTGAAAGGCAGGTACCTCCGTAAGTGAATCTTGTAATGCCACCGTGAAAATAAACAAAACACTCTAGTGTTCCTTACTGCTGCCAGCAGCTCTCCATGGGATTACAGCCTCCTGTCGAGACTGGAGGTACGTGATACCTTTGTATTTCCATTCAGCTGTGAATGGCTCAAATGATTGAATGTGGTTTGTGTTCTAGACCATCACTTGAGCAAGTATCCACCAGACAGCGACTAATACTATTTTGTGGCCAATTCGTGACAATACCTTAGAGGAAAATGTGCTGTGTTATTATACAGTATGTTCATTTCAAATACTGCAAGAAAAACAGAGAGGATAAATGCTGTTGTGGGAGTGTGTTGCCAAGCATCCCCAGCAGTGTGGATGTTTCAGTGCATTTGTTTCCTCCAGGGCCAAGTGTTTGTACTGCCCAAATGCCAGTGACAAATGGGAATTATTTTTGATTGTACACAGAATTGAGGATTTACAGTCATAAGAGGTAAAATAAAACTTAGATCGAGTATCAGGAAAAGCCGTATCTCTCCAATTAGAATAATCTTCTAAAGGAAACAAAGTTAAATCCCAGTCCTTAGAGGCGTTTGGAGTAGGAAAAAATTAGAAAATATACGATGATAGGCAATAATCCTATACTGGCATTAAGTCATTTCAGTTGAGTTACTGGATTTTTTCATTTCTAATTTCTACAATTGCTAAGAAGTGAAAGAAATTGCTATGCTTGTCTTGATAGTGTCCTCTTGTTTGTACAAAAATGTATGATTAATCAAAGAAAGTCAGTTTAATTGCTGTGCTTATATGCTCATGTCTGGAGGGCTCTGTTGGGTTGCTCAAGCAAGCATGTCCCTTGCCTCTAGTGACCCCATCTATTTTGCAAAGAAAACACAGATTGATCCCAGTTTAGAAGGGGCATGATAGCTAACAGCCCTCGTGTCTGGCACTTGTCTTCCTTGCTGCTGACATGAGAACCAAAAATAGAGGGTGTGACTTGGTGAATATTTCCTTTCTTCATCCATGCCGTCTTCTCTTCTGCTTTCATTGCCCTCTGCTATTTCATCAAGTTACAACAGCCCTTGGGCTGAATTAGCCCAGTTCAGAAAAAATAGAGTAGACTCAGGAACTGGGAGTTCAGTATTCCCAGTGGCTCAAAACACAGCCTCTGGAGCAGGTAGGATGAATGATGGAAGAGCTTTTAGCTCCACTGGTTTTACCAGAGGACCTTCCTGATAGCTCTCCTTGGACTCCAGCTGTTCCACCTGAAGCCATCTCTGCAAAGAGAATTCTTTGACCTTTAGGCAATTTCTGCATGAAGATGTTACTCCTGGGGCATAATGCAGAGAAAACTTCTAAATGAGTGGGAAAGCAATATGAAGAACAAGTAAGGGAAAACAGCTTTTCACATGCTGGCATTTATAGTCACTAAATGAAGCATGTTGGTTTTTTTTTCAAGGCAATCAGGGGCCCAGTCTCTGGAAAAACACATGAAGGTTCATATTCAGGGTGAGGTGCTAATACAGAACTTTACAAATGGGTGGAGGCAGGTTGATTTTGGCCTTATTGTTCCTGATACTGTCCCTTTTACTAATGAAAACTTAATCACATCTCTGTCGAAATAGCACAGCCAGCTGGAACTGACTCATTCTTCAAAAATATATATTTCTGCTAATGTTGCCCATTTAATTTTTTAACTTCCCAAGCACATATTGAAAGAAATATTTAAATACATTATAATTCCTTAAAATTAGCTGTATGAGTGCATATTGTATGTTTAATATTGGTAGAAGATATTGTCTTTACTCCAAAAAAAGCACTAGCAAAATACGTTATGTATATAGATGCTGAGAAATTGGAGAGAATGAGTTCATACAAAGAGTGGTTCAAAATGACATTGTTACTTGACAGAGAGTTCTTACTGTTGTTTGTATATATATACACAACTGGATATTCATTTTTTCACATGAACGGTGTGTGTCCTTGCAGCTGGAGACTGCAGTAACATTCTGTTTTCATATGTGAGTAAAATATTGAGCTATCTCTTTCAGTCATTCTCCACAGCCAGATTATTTCACCACTGCAGAGTATTGGCATAGCATTGACAGCTTTTATTTGGATGCTGATGCTGGATAGTTGTGGAAAATTCCTGTAACTTCAGCTCATGGACAACTTAAATAGAATTTATGAGCCATGTCCTCATTTGGCATAAAATATTATGGCTCCACTGGTTTAACAGTAAAGCTGTACTATTTACCCAGCTGATCTCAGTCAGGAGAACAGGATTTTTGACATCTTCATTCAAAATCGCATCTCTACCTGAATGTTTTGGCTATTCTCCACAATATTTAAATAGACGATTAGTTTGGAGCCCATAGGTGACCTTTGAAGAATTCTGTGTTAGTTTGCGTTTGGTAACAGGGAGAAATGTGACCAATGGGCTGAGACTGCTGGAGAGGTGGGAGTTGTGAATGTATTCTGGACTCAGAACTACCCTGAGCCTTTTCTAAATCAAAACTGCAGCAGCACCGCATCATTGGCACCAACTCTTTCTATAAATTGTACTCTTTGCTCTAATTTAAAAGGTAGTATTTCAATAGATGTTATAATTTGGATCCTTTGGGGGCTTATTTTAGACCTACCTCAATCACACTTTTTAACTATAAGATATTCTTGCTGTTACATTGTACTGCAAATATGAAAGCTTTCCAGCAAGAATTTTTAAAAAGCTTTACATAAAAAGTCCCATAGCCTAGAATTTGAGTTTTATGCCAAATAATAGACTCTAGTTTCTGTCAGAAGAAGAGACCAAGTGCATTGTTGGATCAAGGTGACCTTATATGCTGTAGAAGGAGTCAGGCTGAAGATACTTTTTAAATGAACAGAAAAATCTGTGATGTGAAACTGGGGGAGCGGTAAAAGCTGATTTCTCTGCTGTTGAATGAAAGCCAAAAATTGAGAACCTAACTGGAGATAACGTTCTGAAAGAAATGGTGGAGCCTCTGGCTTTGCTTTCTTGCTTTTCTGAAGCGTTGCTGTTGCTGGTCACTCCCTTTAAAGGGTTATTTCCTGAATTTCATCTTGGCAAAGGTAGAGGATATTGCTGAGCATAATCACATGGTGTTTTCCCAGAGCATAGTTCACAGAGGAGACAGTACACGCAAAGTACAGAGCAGCATAAATCTTAAAATAACACTTCTGCAAAACAAGCATTTAATATCCTGGTAGCTTTGCTCTCAGTCACAGCTGAGTTTGTGTTTTGCTTTACAAAAGATACTGCATGTTTTTAAAAACCTTTCATTTAAACTAAGTTTCCTCATGGTCATCAGTAGCCTGAATGAGAATCTATTTCATTTCAACTTTATTTGGGATTGCGTTTTTTGGGGGAAAAGAGAAGGGGAAAGAGGATTGTTTTGTTTTCTTGATGATTTTCTGAACGTCATTCTAGAAGTTTATGTGGAATTAGAGAGATTTATGTGGAAAGAGTGTGTTTTCATGTGGACCAGACTCAAACGTTAGCACCCTAAATGGTGTTTGCTGCCTGAGCTGCTTGAAGGTTCCAATTCGGCAGCAGGAAAGGTTTTTTAAGATGGAAATTTGGAAAGTTGAAATTGAAAGCCTGTGGCAACATCATCTTGAGTCTTCAAAGATACTGAAGTCATAACTGCGAAGAGCAAATGTCCCTGAGCAATAGGAGCCAGTGCATCCTAAGCAGAGGATTTGACTTGTGCTAGGAAAAGAGAAGTGAAATGTGCCTCTCCAGACCACTCAAGTAAGCAGAAGCTTCTGCCATGCTGCTTCCCCATTTGAGGGGCCTCTGTTTCATTCTCATTCAGAGGCTGGGAGGTGATAAGCTAATAGGTTACACGTTTTGGCTTTGCTCTGGTTCTGTTTTCCAAATACTAATACTGAGGAGTGGAGGTGTGTTTTTCTTAGATTTTAAGGAAAAATACTTGTTTTTAAGTCTCAGCCTTCTGTTGGATTCTGAAAGACATGCCAAAACCTGAATTAGGAAAATGGAAGAAAGTACGACTGCAGAACACTTGAGTCATGTCCAGTGAGACATTAAGACTTGTGTCATTCTGGGAACTGAATCCTGACATCCTAAGTCATACCGGGCAAATCCATGCAACGCAGTGCAAGGCAGCATTAGTTATTAGCTCGGATCCCAAAACCATGAAGGCTTGGCTGGTGTGTGGTTCTCCCAGCTGTCCTGGAATACTGCTTCAGGTTCTTCTGTTACTTCTTCAGCAGAATATCTAGGGAGTAGTACTGTAAAAATAATACACTTGCATAAATTATACCTACTCATCACTACCTTACCTACACTTGGTCATAAAACTACAAGGTTTTGTTTTGAGAGATTTAACTTTCATCACAGAGTAACTCTAAATGAATCATATATAGCCACTCTGCCTTTTTTTCCCCAGTCATCTTCCTTTCTGCTAGAAAGAGATAGCAGCAGTAAGCACCTCACAGTTGTGTTAGGAGGAAATATCAATTAGAGTGTGAGGAGCTCGGGCTCTGCTGCTGTGAGGCCAGCATGGCTGCATCTCTTCATTCTAGTCCACACCAAGCCACGCTGCATGGCTCCAGGCAATCACTGCTTCGCTGTGCTTCGTTTCCTGCTCCGAAACATGGACAGTAATTTGGCTTCTTACAGTTTCCTTGGATCGGTGTTAAAACTCAGTCAAATAATGTCCTGGAATTACTTTGTTATGTTCTCATGCCTTATCGTTTTAATGCAAAGGGAAAAAATGCTGGCATGCAAACTTCAATTGGCAAAATGTCAACAAAAGTTATTGCTGCTGCAGATGAGATGGATAACTCTTGCTGTTAAAATAATATCTGGTGTTTTGCTCAGATGTTTAATGGGTTTGCTTTTTAAGCGTGGATGATGCAAAATATCCCCAGGGCATTATTCCAAACAAGATGTAGAATCCCACTTAATGTCTATTTTTAGGATTGAATAGGTTCTGTAAAGGCTCATTTGTTTGAAGAAAAGATAGTTAATCACTTTGGTTTGCATGTGATTTTGAGGAGAGGAATTTTGTCGTACCTCCCCTTCCTTATCTCCACTCCACTTGGCTTGCATGTGTCCTGGAATTGTTGCCATTTGGGTGGGTGGTAAGAAATAAAGGAATTAAATAAATGGATTAGAAGTGCTAACTGGGCAACAGTAGTTATTTGTACATTACCAAGTTAAGTTGTCACTTCTAAGACTGCCAACTTACTCATTTCTATATGTGGTTACAGTTTTTAAAGAAGATGGTGTTTCAGGCTAATTAGTAAGCTTAAGGGAGGAGCAGCAGCAGCAGGATGTGGAAGTGACTGTGGAAATAACTGTCAAAATATTATTATTTTAAAGTGTAGTATTGTTTATTACTCGCTTTAGCTAATGTGCAGTTTAACTTGAATGTAAAAGATGGAATGTGGTTGGTTGCAAATGACTGGCTTGGAAAACTTCCAAAAGTTATTGAATTTCAGCAGTTTCACTGTTCTCCTGGAAAAGGAACAACTTGTTTTAAGCAAGCTATATGCTTGTTTCTGTGCTCTGAACAGAAAATAATGATGTTATGCATTACCTCATGAACTATATTTGGCACCCAATAGCAATACTCATTTTCTGTTGCTTCTCTTCATCCCTAACTTCCTCCCTCTCTTTCTCCTTCTCTCTAAAAAACACATATATATGTATGTCTGACAGTAGTCTAGGAGACCACATTCTTCTACAACTAAAATCATATAACTGCCTAACAAGATTTAAATCCCTTAAATTGGAATTTATTAAAGAATGACAGCAAACAATCTTCGAGCTACACCTTCACTCAGGTAGTTACATCTACTGCTTTGCATTTGTTTGTTAGACTGTATATGATGCATGCACATTTAAACTCCTTCTACACATGAATAAACTAAGGCAAATGATATAAAATGGTACTGGGAATCTAAAGTCCATCTGTGCATTGGTCTCAATGCCAGTTAACAGTTTCCCACCCAATGTGTGGGCATGTCTGGGAGAAAAATGAGGGTTGGGCACTGTTCCCAGTAAGCAGTGCGGACAAGGACATCCAACTTTGAGAGGAAGGAGAGTTATAGCTGTGCAAATGCAAGCTGTGTCACACCACTTCTCTTAAGAGCCAGGGAGCAGTCCCTTGCCTCTTTTATTCAGTAGAATTTATTTGGCCTAAGAGGCTGTCCCCCGTTCCTGGAGAAACCCCTGAAACTGTAAGCAGATATTGACTGTGTAATTCAAGTTAGTTTGACCCTAGAGAAGTCATTCTAAACAGTTCTCTGTGATAGGAAAATACACCTCTTTCACTTCTGGGAAACTTGTATTACTTGTGAGTCACAAGGCTTTAAAAAAGCAAAACAAGTTTCTGTTGAAGTGATATGAGAAATATGATCAAGAGTTCCTCCAAAAGGATCCTGCTGAGAAACTTGGGAGCCAAGAGCTAAAATGGGGGCTGGGAGGCCAAGGTGTCTGCACATGGTAATCCAGAAAGACAAAGACACTGAAAATTATTTAATTCTCTGGTGCTTGTGAACCATTTTTCCTTTTTCCCTCAGTTTTTTGGTAGGTTCATACTTTCCTTTCTGACCTCCAGATTTGATGAAGGTGTTCAGGAAAGTGGCAGGTAGAGATTAGGCTTCTCAGTTTCTTTGCACTATTGGTCTAATTCAGCTGTATGCACTAATTGGATCAGCCTGGAGTTTTTATACTTATTTCCAGTCTAGAGTTTTCCCATCCTCTTCAGTGCTGGTGCCTCTTCAGTCACTTTTCTTTCCCTGTGCCCTTAGCTTGTCTCTGCTGCTCCTTACTACTTTCTTCAGCATTCATTTTCCTCCTGGTTCCAAAAAGTCCATATATCTATTATTCTTTCCCCAAGAAGAATATTATTCTTCCCCAAGAAGAATATTAGGGCCTTGTGAAGGTATGACATCTCTTTCCCCCAATCTCTCCTACCATTCTTTAATTCTGAGATGTGTAAAATGTGAAGAAAGTCCCCTTTGGCTCCAACAGCGATTGATGATAGCAAGAATCAAGCCCTAAAGTGCTAGAAATGGCAAGTTGCATGCAAGTTGTCATAATTTAATCCTATTGCAGGTTGTATGGTTTGAATTAAGTCATCCAAGTACTTCAAATTTACCCTCAGCTTGGGAGAAGGTTGAGCTTGTGTTGTGGTTGTGGTCTGTGATGTGGTCTGTGAGGGTGACAGGTAAGGGACAAACTGAGCTAGGGCACAGCTAGACACATACAGCCATAGCAGATAACAGAGCAGAGAGGAAGGGGACAGGTCTGAAGAGGGCTATGAGCTCTAGAAATCTGCAGGCCACTTTAAGGGATTGTAGAAGGGTGACAAGAGGAAGTGTAACTCCAGCGTGGAGTTGTGGATGACATCCTCCCCACACACTCCCTAAGCTCCCTTGGTGTTCAAAGGACTTTTAGGTGATGATAACTGAATGAAGTGCTAAGGCACTGGTAAAGGCACAGGCAGGTTTATGTTCGTTTAGAGTCCTTTCTTGACCAGGGCTTTTCTTCCCTCAAGGCATCAGGAATGATGCAAGCGAGCTGGCCTGTGCAGTCTGCAGTGGCAGGAATAGAGAATCAGATCTGCTAATAATGCACTAATCATGCATGAAGGTGTTGTTGTAATGGATCGTAAAATAATGATTTTTCATAGTCTAATTACATGGCCAGATTTTCTGAGGTGCTGAGGGTACTGAAATTTCAGACTCAACACAGCTGCAGCAAACCGAGCCCATCAGCTCCTTCTATTTCACTTAAAGGTATTTCCTGATTTTAAATCACCACCGTCCTCTGTAAGACAGCCATACTCACATATATAACAAAATACCTCTTATTAAACCAACTGCAGATCATTTAAAGTGTTGACTTCCTCAGCCTACAAACCTCACTTGTCTCACATCAAGTGCTGTTCACAAGGAGACTTTAGCCTGCCTAGAACATCTGAGTGCCCATTTCCCCTTAGAAAATGAGTGGAAAGCAGGTGCCCATCCTTCCACTAAGCATATTGACAACTGGAAAATGAGATTTAGGCAATCTCTGGTGAGATGGTGGTGGCTCAGTCCATGCCAGTGATGGCCCTGCCTGGGCCATCTTCCAATTCTTCCCAACTCACCCCAAGAGCTTGGTGCTTAAGATTGCACCTGATTCTCAACATCCTCTGAATAAATAAAAGGAGCTGTAAGCTGATGTTGTTGTGCAACGTGAAAGCACACAATAGTAATCACAGCTAATGACTCTGCTAAATGCTAGGCTGCACACACCTCCTTGTTTGGTGTTTGTTTTGTATACAGAAAGTAACATCGGCTGAATAACGAGGATGCCAAGTTACAGATGGGGTTGTGGAATCATATTTGACAGCCGATTAGAGTAATCTGACAGAAATGATGACTTAATCACCACGACAGACTCCAAATTCCCAGATAGAATTCCACCCAGGTTAATCTAATTTCCTTGCAATATTTTTGCCAGAAATAGGCTCTTAGCTGGCTTGTGTTCTCCCATGCAGATGTCACATGATTTTGACAAGAATGCAAATAGGTAGCATTATTGTTGTTGAAAAGATGATGGTGAGGCTCTGAAGCCGGAGAGGATCCATGCCTTCGTGTGGGTTGTGATTTTTTTCTCTGATGAATTTATGTTTACATACAGTGATATGTATTCAGGAAGAGGTGGAAAAAAAAAAAGATTGTTGTAGTTGTAGGCCATGGATTGGTCCAACTGCTATACTGGACATAGCCAGTGGGTGGATTTCAGGTTGTTTTTTTTTGTCAGGATTTCATGTTTTACAACTTTTTCTTTCCCTTTCCGATTTTGGTTATCCTGTGAACCACACCAACACCCCAGTTTGGGGTGAGCCCAAGCAGCAGTGGTGACATGCACTTCACGTGACCTCCATTACTGCACCAGCCTCACATGGAGCCTCTCACTGCTGGTGCTGCATCAAGGCACTGCCAGGCTTGGCCAAGGCATCTGCCTGCTCTGTTGTGAAACAGGGCTGGGGAAACCTGGGCTGTGCTGTTACTGGCTGTTTGACTGAATCCAGTAGAGCTCACTAACATGTTATCAAGGAGGAATTATTCCTTGCAGCCTGTTCTCCAGCTGGGTTGCAATAGCCCCGTGCACAGTGCTTTCTGGGGAGGCTGGCCACTCTTGGAAAGAGCTTGCCTGAGAACTGTGCTTTTCTCTTCCACTGTAGGGTCTGAGTGCTGGATGATATTAATGTCTATTTGCTGCAGTTAGTTTTCTCACTTTTCCCTATTTGTTAATTGCAAATATGCATTCTCACATACTGTATTCTTATAAGCAGAGCTTTCTTGAAGCACAGAAATAAACACTTCCAGTTGTTTTTTGGTTTTGGGGTTTTTTTTTTTTTTTTGTGTGTGTGTGTGAAAACATGACACACTGAGAAATCACTTACCTTGAGATCCATAAGTGTACAGCTTTGTGATGTATAGCTACAATAACAGCTTTCTGATAAGACATGAAATCCTTCATTTCAGTAGATGACATGATTCTAGTGGGTGGCATCTAATTTGAAACAGGTTTATATCATCTATAATCTTTTGGAGGGGCTGAGAAAGCACAGCTATTTTATTATTTTATGGCCTACAGTTATGCAAGCAAGATATAAAACGCACAAATTATTTTCTCTTTTGCTCATTGAAGAGTGAAAGGATAGTACCCTTTTAGCCTTTGTTTCTGCCCCTTTAATTTTCTTACTCACTGCACACCTTGCGATTCTTTTCCCTTCCCTTCCCTTCCCTTCCCTTCCCTTCCCTTCCCTTCCCTTCCCTTCCCTTCCCTTCCC